>CAJNOL010005582.1:0-11248 GCA_905250125.1 Rotaria sordida | reverse complement strand
AGATTTCTAGAGATTTCAGGGGTTAAAATCTGCTTTTTCCCCCTTGCGTAGAAGTCATCTGAAAGTTGTGATAATCTATCAAAATTTATAAGCTTGAAAAAAAAGCTAGAAAAATAGTTTTTTCAATCTTGTAACAATGCGACTGAAAAAAGTTTATCTTTCATCTTAGTACGATCAGATGATCGATCGTTCATTTAGAAAGGCAAGTTTGTTTGCTCGATCATCAGCTTTGGATGTGACGCTTTATACCAATCTTTGTGTCTGTTACGTTGTTGAAAAAAAAACTATGTCAGAATTAACATTCAATCTCGTTTTTATTAAAAAATTTAGTTTGTAGAACATCATTGTTTGCCTAAGAAAAGCTTGAATGTCACACATGATTTCAAATTCTTCATGGTATTCATTCACTGCTTGGAAATTCATCAACTTCAACTATTTCCGCTTTGATCCAGTTTTTTCGCTGTGCAAAGTGAAAGATTAAGAATAAAATGGCTATCATTGTATAAGCTACCAAAAATCGCCATCCATCATCAGTATTTTTGATCAATATACCAACTGAGTTAGCATGAATTATTCCAAAAACGGAAAGTAGACCAGCTAGGAGTGACCATACGGCTGCACGAACGAATTTCCGATCGATTGCATATATTAGAATGGCCGTAATAAAAATGCATTGTAAAAGAGAACCACCAGAGAAGTTTACCAAACCTCGATAAGAAAACGCCGAAATCACGGAGCTAACATTAGATAAGAATTGAACATTGGCTACAGTAAAGTTTGAGTAACCAGAGCTGACACCTGTGACGACAGTGTTCTTGACCCACTCGGCAATTACTGGCATGAGACCAACCAGAAAAGCTGGATAGTGACGACGAGGAGTGTCAGCCAATGTATCAGCACAAATTAACAAACCAACAAAAATCTATTAAACGGAAATCGAGTCTATCAGTTACAAAAACCTGTACGAATAAAAAAGTTACATTCTGACTTTTAGAAATGACCTCAATGGTTATCCCTAATTGTGCTATGAAGAAGATTTGTGCGTTTATGGTAATCATAGTTACTATGACCGATTTCAATAGTTCTACTGATCGAGTTAACAAATGATTTAGCCTTCTTTCTTTCTGACTTTTCCATTTTCTTCATCCTTCTTCTCATGACAAGATGTCTTCGAGGTTAAACAGTTCTATTATGACTTCCGAGCGTTCAACAAAAGTCTCAAGTATACAAGATTCTTCTAAAAGTGCTCGAGTGAACACGATATTATAGTTTTTAAAAGCTTACAATGATCGGATTGATTGCTACAATAGAAATGAGAGACATAATGAATGCATTGACGCCTAAAAAACAAAGAGGTAGGAAGACGACACCGTTTACCAATGAGTAGCCTTGTTTGGCGCCCATCTTTTTCATTGCAGGATGACCAATGTAAGCTAAAGCAAATATTATTGACATGATTTATTCAAAAGAAATTTTCTCACTCGTCATGCTAAGAAATGAACCAAAGAAACTAGATATAAGAGTGCCTATTCCGTCGGCAAACATCGCTTCTTGAGTTGGATAAAAATCTCCAGCTTGTCTAGCCGATTCAACGCATTGAATTGTTACAATAGCATTTGCTATAGCAGTGGGAATTGTTGTCGAGAGATACGGCATGATTTCATCCATGTGTTTGAACATTTCTCTGATTGGAAAAATCAATTTGTAACCTTTCATCAACTCATATGCATCACGAACTTGTGCAACATCATTGAGTGATGTTGCCCAACCAAGAGCTGTACCTGTCACAAGAGCCACAACGACTACTGGGATAGGACCAAAGCTAACTACAAAGATTACACAAACAAATCGTATTAAATACCACACAATATACTATTTAGGAATAAATTCTACTTTATAGAAAATTGACAGAGAGAAAAATCTAGTCTTTTAATAGTTCTATAACTAGTTGAGTGAAATTCAAATTTAAAGAAAATCAAGTATCTTCAAAAAAATTGGTACGATCTCCTATAAAATTCATTTTTAAAAAATAGTAGACAATCAATCTTAATTGTTTTTTAAAAATCACTTTAACGATGACCATTAGAAGACTACTCTTAAGTTAGATGCATTAATCATATAATACCGATAGGTAGGACTCAGCGAAACTAAGAGCGCTCTGAAATCATTCATATTTAAAGACTGATAATCTTAAATGATAACACTTTCATTGAATTTCTGGTCTAAAGCAAGGTATCAGTAATAATATCAAATGAAGTTATTTCGATCTGAATTTTCAGACGTGAATAGATACACTGACCCCTAGTGTGTGCCGAAGTTCTCAGCTAAAACAAATGCTTCACTGCCTAGATATTGATTTTTGAAAAATTGACTGATTACTTGCAGTAAAATGTCTATCATTCTCGGTTGGCTAAAGCTAAAATTATTAGCTCTTCATTATTTTATAGATCTTTGATTAATGTCTCTATGATTCTGCCAAAAGCGAAAGTCTAATTTTTTCATGCAGCACTACGCTTTCTTTTCAAAAATTGTGGTAGAAGATCTTCAATAAACTTATTAGCCGTATCTGAATTGTATGACTTAATGCCGTTTATTGCTTTCGTTTAAGTAGTGAAAGCTACAGTTCTCTATATTGTTACTGTCAACAATTATTTGGAAAAATTTACTGAGGTTCCATTTTCAAAAAAGAAAAAAAGATTTATATAATTCTAATCAATGCCGAACTTTTATTTTTTTACGTAAATATTCAGTAAATATCATTTCTAAAATCAAAGAAACTATTTCATACCCTCGCCAAAGTATCCAACCATGATGATAAAAAATGGAATAAATGATACGATTGGGTTTGCAATTACTGGTAAACATTCATTCATTGCCAAATAAGCAAATCCGAGACCGGAAAGTGACGAAAGAAGAGCCACTCGAGGTGTATTCCGTCGGATGAATTCACCGACAATACAAAGAAGAAGAAGAATAATACCAACTGCAAAATTGCTTGCCAATGCTACGTAATATGCTAATTCTTCACAATGAGCTTTGTTGCGAGTTAAAAGACATTGATTGTAAGTTGGCAGAACAATTGCATAGATGAAGGCAAATGCACCCATTGTGCTAATCCCGTAAGGCATGACACATACATCTCCACGTTGTTCTCTGTAAGCTATTTTTCGAGCCATGTAGACGTAATAGAAATTGCCCCATAACATACCCAAAGACATTCTATAATTACACTACGGTTCTTTTCTGAAACTAGTCTATATAAACATGATTCTTATCACTTAAAAGTTCTACTAGGAACTTTCTTTCTCTCTTTTCTATTCGTATATCATGATAATTGAAACGGTGACGAAGAAGTATTTTGTCAACCAATGTTAAAAAATCTTATAGCTCTCTCGCAATAATACTCACCCTGGTACCATCCGTCCATAGATAGTATCATTTCCCAAAATCGTTTTTGCACTTAGAATGATGGCTAATAGTGTGGCTAAATTGTTGGTGAAGAGAACGATAAAACCGTCAATATCACCTTTGACGAAAAGTGGATATTTTGGATTCCGTCGAAATCCATTTAACCATTCTTTTGGATGAAATGTCATCAATTGTTTTTGCTCTTTTCGTATTCTTTCAAGAGGATAAGTCAGAAATGGGAGTTTCTCCGGAGTTGTTGCTTGATTTTCTTCATTATTGGTCATCTCTATCGATGAAGGACGATTGATATCAACAGTAGTCTGATCCATGAATAGGACAAGAAGCTATATTTCGTTTCGTTCAATTTATCAATCGTAATATGATCTGAATCTAAAACTGGAAATATTGTGCAAATATATTCGTTTACTTTAATTTCATATAGTCAATTGAAATTCGACAATCATTGGACTATCACTTGAGGTCATGCATAAGAATGTGCAAAACCGTATTGATTCAGTCATGACCTCGTAGTTTCAGATTTTGTTTCTGATAGTGAAAGGATGCCATTATTCGCCTGTATGAAAGAGGAAGATTAACTATCAATGTTAAGTCTAATTCTAATAAAAATAAAGATTACGGGATGATCGTTAAAAAATATGGGTCCCAGCTTCGGCTTCAATAAGTACGAAGAAAAATATTCGAAGATTAGATGTAAAAACATTCAATTTTCAATTAAATTAGTAGTTTTTCGAAGAATAAAACATAATTTTTACAACGTATTCATTGTTCAACAAAATATTCTTTGAAAAATATCAATCAACTTTTACCGTAACGATGTCCAATTGTGAATCAATTAGTAGAATGAAAACTTTTTTCTGGCATCAAAATTGTCCCGCATGTCGAGCTACAATAAACACTACAGAAAAATCATAGCGATTACAAAAAGTTTTTGCCTATTTTTAAGTATTCATGATTCACATACAATTAAAATGGATCATATGCTTCAGATGCGCTTGGCTTTCGCCGAAAAACTTCTACCATTTATTGTTATACAAAGTGTATGGCTTGTTGTTTGACGACTACTGCTTCTTCTTTTCGTATGAAACAAATCGACGAAAGATAAGAACGAATATTTTGTGTATCATATAATCCAAAACAACGCACAAAATGGCAAATATGGCATGGTTGTCAGTGTTTTCTGCAAATACGAGAAGAGAGAGAGAGAGTACCTCAATGTGTCCTAAGAAATGCCGAAGAAGAAAAACAAATCACTTTTCTTAAATAGATTGATTATTATCACTGAAAACAAGAACAATGAGATTCTCTAAGTTTCCTATAATTCCATCCAGCATGAGAATGTCGCATCATATTTTTGTAATGATTGCTAATTTAGAACAAAGATTTTTATTGACATATAAATGACATATAGATATTAACTGCAAAATAAAATATGATGATTGCTATCAACAATATGTTTGCCGAATTTTACTAAATGAATAAAAGAAAAATAGAATAATCTTTCATTTCACTTGTCTACAATAGTATATATCTAGAAATGAAAGTCAAAAATATATGATGACTTTCTGTACTAAGGATATATGACTTGTCAATATGAACTCTTGATTTCGAACTAGAAGATAATTGCATAGAGAAATATCTCTTTATTGAACTCAATATAATTGGTTTACTGAACGAAAAATGATAGAAATTGTTCGAATTTTCCTTGCATTCAAGTAAAATAAATGTTCATTTCTTTGTTTTTTTATTCAATTTTTCCTTTTCACAGTGGAAATCAAGAGCTAGTTCGTCCTTTTTTTCAGAACTAATTCCAACCGTCAAAAACAACTATAAAACTATGCAATTGTTCTCGTAATCGGCTAGGTTTAAGGCCATATATTGTCTTATTTACATCATGTTTTGCAATGTATGATTTCATTTATCTACTATTTATTCACCTCTAGAGAATGTCCTGCGTATACTTTTTATAGTTATGAAATGTTTTATTTTATCAATAAGACTCACATGGAGATAAAGGTGCACGAGCTATATCGAAAATATACGTGTAAAACAAAAGCAGAAAAAGAAAGGCAATAATTATCTATGTAAAAGTACAACCAAATTTTTTTCTTAAATAAACTATTACATGGTTTCTAAATAATAATATACTGCTTTTCAAAACAACACATTTTTGTATAAAAAAATTATCACATCTATTTTTCACCGCTATGAAACATTTACGAGCTTTTATTTCGACACGAGCCATTCAAGGTTACAGTCAAAACTTGAATAAGCATTTCAGTAAGTATCTAAAATAGACAACAATGCATACTGCCATGTATGGTACTTTGAAAAGCTTTGATGAAGGGAGAATATGCAAAAACATGCACTATATCTTGTTAATGTAACAATCGATATCATACTGATCATCGTCTAATATAATGCAGTGACGTATTTAAAGGGCATACACCATGTTTTCGAAAAACATATCGGTTAATATATGAAATAAATCAAAAGAGTCCAATACACGTCCATCTGATTAAAGTGTCTTATAAAAATATTCGATTGCAATCCCATTAGGAATGGTAGGTAAGATCATCAATGTTTACTCGGTGCAGCTCATCAGATAGCGACTGATGATATTTTTAACACATTGGATCCGATGTCGCCCACCGGTGGGCGACGCTATAGTTTAACGAGAAACCGTATAGAAAAGCACTTTCTTTTGCTTTTTTTCTTTGGCAAGAGGTTAAACATAAGGTGTCATTTGTTCTATCTTCAGTACTTTATTTGAATCTTTTATTCCATAGCATAATGCTTATCATTAAAACACTCAAGACAAAAAAATTTATCACAGTCAGAACAGAAGGTTCTTACTTTCTTTGCTGCCGTATTGCTCGCTGCTCTTGACTGTTGGGTCTTTCCCTTCGCATAGCAGCCAGTGCACTGTCTGGCGACATTGCGCGTAGATCCTTCTTTTTCTTCGAGCTTGTGATCAGCGAGTTTGCGCTTCGAATGACTTGCTAATTGTTGTCTTGGATCAGGTTTCAGCTTCTCGATTGGCGTGCCAAGCAGTAAAGACCGGACAAGATTTTCACGAAACTGCAGAGTGATCACTTTGCTTTCCGCGTAGTTTTCCTTGTATATCAAATAGCTATTTACTAGTGCCGTCCCAAAAACTAATTCAAATGCTACCTTTCGGTACCACTTTATTGACCGCCAGTGGCACGTGTAATATGCTGATAGCTGATCAGATAAATCACTACCCTGTCTTCCTTCGTTGTAATCTAGTACAGCTTGCGGCTTCATGATACGCTCATTTCTACTATTGGTTTTTCCAATGTTAACGACAGCTGTTGAATGTGATAGTGTTGTAGATATCATCAAGACTTCTTTTTTGTCTTTCCACATGATTAATTTTACGCCGTCTTTATTTTCGAGTTCGTAAACTTCACCACGTCTGTGGGTTTTTTGAAAAACTTTGCTTCCCGATCCGACACGATTACTTCTTCGTGTCCCAATGAGATACGTATCGTGTTCCAACAAACGTTTCGCAAGAGAAATACTGGTAAAGAAGTTGGCAGCTACTACGGTTCGATAACATCCCGAAAGACCATCTAACAAATTCATTACCACCGTTTAAGCATGTCCAAGACCTGCTATGGAGTCTTGCTCGCCAGTATAGATCACATAATTCCAGGTATATCCATTGGTAGCTACTAATTTGTACATCTTTACGCCGTACTTGTGCGCTTTTTCAGGGATATATTGTTTGAACATAAGTCTGCCTCGCCATGGTATCATACTTTCGTCGATAGTAATAACTGAACCGGGCATATATACTGACGAAAATGTCGCTTTCAGTAAATCTAAAAGTGGTTTCAACTTGAACAACCTATCGTGGTCCGAATTTCTGTTATCACTGTTCGAAAAATACCAAAATTTGAGAAGTAATTCAAATCTCTCTCTCTCGACATGGTATTTCGAATGATCTCTGAACCATACAGTTGACTACTGCTTCAGTAGTACCTCAGTTTCGGCATTTGTACCTACCCCATTTCGATAATGATTCCAAAGAACTTGAGCATCTCTTCATTAGTGGTTGGTCTCCATTGATGAAATATTGACCGTCTACTAACCTCATAGTTTTGCAAGTATTGCTACGCGTTTAGATTAGTTTCACGAACTAAGAGGTTAATAATTTCGTCCGTAATGAAATGCCGATAGCCATCGATAGGATTGATTGTATTATCTTCTGAAATAGATGTTACTTCTTCGATAAGCCCATGATCCTCCAGAAATTCTGTATCGGATTCTGATTCTATTTCATTCGAAGTATGTAAATCCACGTCATCATCAGTAGCTTCTTCGTCAGAACTGTCAGATTCAAGGTGCATTGTATCAAAATCATTATCCAGAGAACTCACTTCACTAAGTGAGCTAGCGCTATCTTCTGTATCGGTTTCTTCAAACGACATGTGAACTGTTCCAAAATTTCGGTCGTATTTATATACAAGACGATAGAGAGAAAAGAATAAGGGAGAAAATGCTGGAAACTTCCTTCCTTTTCTCGCACATGCTTCGTATAATATGAAAAAGAACAAAAAAAAGTAACTTGAGCGATTATTCAGTTGGTCAGAAAAAAATGACTCATTATGTAGTGATATAAAGAAGAGAACGATAGATAATCAGTAGAAGATAACGAAAAGGTTATTAAGTGCATTTATTAGAAATTAACTGCTCATAAAAATGAACATCTCGAAAAATTTTTCTAAAAAAACTGAATCGGGCCCAATGCGTTAATTCTGGATATCATATTTCTTTTCCTTGTTTTTCAATTATTGATAGTCAAAATCTTTAAATACAAGGAACGTTTTTTTGTTGTTTCGTCAGTCTTATTGAAAAAATTATTTTTCTCAATATGGAATCAAAGCATAATTACACAATATTTTAACAATCTTAATAAATTATTTTTTTCTAGTCAATTATATGTTGTGAAACGAAGAAAGAAAATATTTATTAAATTGAAGAAAATGAAAAAAACTATTCTATTCACGGCTGTATGAAACATTAACAGATTTTTTAATAAAATCTCAAATGTGAGATTTTTTTTTTGAGAAACCTACTTTTAAAAATTAGAGAGGCATTTTTTCTAGGTAATCCCATGTGTTCTATTCAATTATACATAAAAAAACGAAAAGAATGGTGGAGAAATTTTGCGTTTCTTGCAGCTTACAAAAAAAAATATATTGAAAGACTTGTCTCTTCCAAGTAGAATTTTTTTTTGATGATTGACTCACTCAAATTGAAATCATTATTTGAAGATGACAGTTCAATAAAATTACTGCAATGGCCATAATACTTATGAATAGTGTCCTGCATGACTAACATATTTTTGGTTACAATCACGAAAAACAATTCGTGTTTAAACATCTTTAGAGAAAAATTCTTTACGGTATAACAGTATTATCTATGTGGCATATTTCATTGATCGCTATCAATACGAACAGAATGAAATAATGGAAGTTGCTGGTTTTCAGTATCCTGTGGTATTTCTATTAGTAATTGTACATCGTAAAAGCGATATGCACATAATATCTGCTGCTCCCGAAATACAAACTACTGTCCAATTTCTCCAAAAAACAGAGTGTACGACTTACACTTTGTGAGAGAAATTACTACTTTCCTTCTAATATATTGAAAATTATTTTGAATTACAAAAAACATGTTTTAACTATAGTGTAGTACACGATCTATCAGTTAAAAATTGTATCTATGTTTATTGAAATGATATGAACATTGTGCTAGTTTTTATTTCTTTACAATTTATGAAACTTCGTTTTTTTTATATACTTTGTCCATATAAACGATGTGTAAATATATACATCTTGTATTATACTTCCAATAGAAAAATTGGTCACAATCACGCAGTTCACTACTCATCAAATTATTTGAAAGATTTGAGTAACAATGAAACTTCTATCTAATATTTTTGAAAAATATTATTTATTTTATATTCAATAAAAAAAATTTCTAATGTGTAATATTTTACTCGACAGTCTTTAATCATAAAAACGACTGTTGAGAAAATTTTCGAATAACGTTCGAAACAATATAATTCGGATAGAATAGAAAGAAAACAATTATTACTTTTCATGTTGCCTTCAGTGAATCATTTGTTGATGATAGTGTTGAAATCAAAGATAAGAAGAAAAAGAATAGCAAATATAATAATAAATGTTTTCAATAATATAATACGAAAATGACAATTTGGAAATTATGTCGAACAATAAAGATTAATTGGCAAATACATTAGAGGAACATCACCAACTACTAATTAACAGATTCAAGCTAATCTGTTCAAATCATCGAGATACATATATGTTTATTGAGATAATAATATAAATCACATCATATCATTCTTGTTATATTGGAAATAATGATCTTGAATGAAATAAAATCAATAAGATTGATTATATTTTAGTGGTGAAATCTGAAATCGATTCATGTCAAAGATCATTTCTTCATTGTGACTAATGATGATATCCAGAGTTGTTGTGAGAGCATTAAGATAAGAAGGTGAGTGTGAAGACTATTTCCATATAAGATAAACTAAAAAATACTTCTAGAATATTCTGTTAACTTTCAGAAGACCAGTTTTCAAATAATCGAAACTGATTGAAGATCGATAAAAAAAACTCGACTCAAATCTATAAGTTCTGTAATATAGAGAATGACAATGTAAATATTTTATATTTTAGTTTCATCAGAGATTGCAATGGCAAGTTGTATTTTGAAAAATTTTGCGAATCTCAGATGGTGAATATACGGATGCGAAGAACAGAAACTTCTCTTTGCTTACATCCACACAACGACCGTACAGAATGGTTGTTTTTCAGATTAGTCAATTTTTCTTGATAGATTTTGAAAAAGTAATTATTGATAATGTAAATATTCTTTTTGAAGACTGTATACTAGCAGAATTGAAAATGAAAAATCTCTCAGTATTTACAGTATATACTTCGACTGTCATTCATTCATTCATTGTTTCTTGAATTTAAAATTTTGTGCCTTCAAAAACACGTGATTATATTGTAACAATTTTTTTTTCTTGTGTCACCTTATTATAACTGTGCACATCTCTCATTCATGGAAAGAATGCGAGTTGTTATTATAGATACTATTGCGTTTGAACGATGATGATGCATGCGTTTCGCTCGTTATCGTTGTTCTTTGGCGCAGACTCGCATTTATTTGCACAAGCACACTTAAAAATGAATGATAAAAATAATCTTTCGTTTACTAGCAAACAAAAGACACTCGCATATCTAACAACTTACCAAGCAACAAAACAAAATACAACAATCTCTATTTAATGAAGAAGACGAACAATTCTTTTCTTGCAATCTTTCTGCCTTTTGCACAATATTATCGAAATTTTTCGAAGATGTGAAAGGTTTTTGCGAAACCTTTTCGAGGGTTTAGACTTCGTTTCAAAATGATTGGGTAACACATCTGTTTTTCAGTACACACCCAACGCATACCGACACTTATATTCTATGATATTGGATGTGAGTGTACGTGGCTGATGTGCGTGTGGAATAGTATTTAGGTGTGAATGTTCGGTGTATGTGTAGCGGTTGTGAGTATGAGTATAGCAGTGGGCGTGAGCTGAACATGAGAATGGGATGCATATGTCTGTGTGAATGTGGGTCTTCTCTCCATCCACACTAACATAAACACTCATTGCCATGCCTAGCTCACATCCAACTCTCACATCTACACCCATATCTAGGCCCTACAGAAACTCGAAACCTACTCCACACTCATCCACAGTCCACAT
>CAJNOL010005581.1:0-11250 GCA_905250125.1 Rotaria sordida | reverse complement strand
GAAGTGGTTGTGGTACTGGTTGATGAAGTGGTTGTGGTACTGGTTGACGAAGTGGTTGTAGTCGTGTCTGTTATTGTTGTTGTGGTGGTGCTAGTTGTTGAAGTGGTAGGTGAGGATGATGTCGGTTCTTCTTGTGATGATTGATAGCCAGTAGAATGCGTCACATTGGCAGATATTGTATAGTATAGTAACGTTGTGATCGATGATTCAGAGGTGATGAAGAAAGTTGTCGTCTCTGGGTTTAATGTTGCTGGAATGGAACGACAAAAATAGGATAAATGCAACTTGAGTTTAGGATCTCATCTCGGCGAACTTTTTTCGATAGAAATGTGTTTAGATGATTATGAAATCAGGAGCTAGATCTAATGAATTTGGACAATTGAATAGGAAGAGATAGAAAGATTTGAATTGCAATGTCTATTTTTGTTTGACAATCAAGGAAAAACGAAGCGTTTATGCTCAAATATATACGGTGCAATAACAAAATAGACTGAAGTGTTATCAAGCAGTTAAGATCATTATACTGTGAGAAAAGTACTTTCTTACAATTGTATCGGCCCATAGAAAGTTTGTTCTATTATCATTCGTTTGTCTTGGAGAATGTGTTCAGGCTCTTTATTTTTTATTGATCAAACAATCTTTGTTAATAGTTGGAAAACTTGCTTATATTCATTTTAGCTTATTTAATTGAACTCATATCGTTTTGATTGTGATTCAGAATATGGAATCAAGTTTGTCGAAGAATACAGAAGGATTATTGCATGTTATGACGTTTAGAGAGTCGGTTAGAAAGAAATATCAATATCATACTTTATTTCTATTGGAAATGCAAGAAGTCTAAAAAATATGCAGATCATTAATAGCCATATTCTTTGGATCACTTGATCGAGAGAAGCTAATGATGACGCCAGAATAAATAATCTGATTGTGGAATCCGATATGAAAAACCGTCCGTACCCCACAGCATCCTAGAGAAGTTTATCACAATCCGGTCAATGGATTTCGTACGTCTATGTGAGAATGGGTTCAAATGCGGGATGATTGAGGATAGGTAGATGAATGAAGAGAATACGTACGTCCACCATCCATCTCACTTGCTCATAACTTCAATCACATTAAGTAGATAGTAAATTTTACAATAGCGAAAAATCCTGATTGTCAATGTGTTACATGTCTCAAAGTTCAGATTGTTTTTTTCAAATTAGAAGTCATTGTTGTGATTAACATAAATCTTTTAATGAAACGTAATGGAAATGTGAAGGAACATTAGAAATCATTTTTTTAAGCTTTCTCCGTAGTGAACTCTGGAAATGTTTAGATTTAATGTAAAAAAAACAATTGTGCATATTAACTCAGGATCTTATACTAATTTTAACAGTATATGAAACTTAGATATCTGCAGTGTATGAAAAATTGGACTTAGGGCCGTTCATTCTTTGAAAAGTCTGAATATAAAACACAATAAAGTGTTTCAATGTCTTTGAGTTTTGAGTCACATAAGTGAAAACTTGACTTCCATTCTACAAAAATTTGCTATCTGTCTACTTTTCAATAAAGTAACATGTGGCATACAGAAAACACAATCATCAGAATAAGTAGAATTTGTGGTTGTAAAAGTATCTGTTTGACAAATGTACAAGCAGGAAAAGGAAAATTGTTTAATCACCATTCTCAGAGCTTCTCGCTTCAATCAAGGAAACGATCGAATCAAAATATTTTGATACTAAACTCCTTTGCTATCGATTACTCCTGATTAAAGATCATCATATCATTACTTCTATTATCTTGTTCTTTCATTCTTTGAAATCAAAATTTTCATGTTTTCTATCAAAATGACTCTTCAATCATGGATTCGCTGCAGATTCAAGGATAAAATCGAACCATGTGAAATAATATTTCTAGACTTGTATTTTTGTTTTTCAAAAATGTTACCCATAATTTCTGAAGATGACGATGGCAACGAAGTAATTGTTTCTGCAGTCGAAAGTGGCTGTGGTATTACTGCATGGACAAAAACTGCATGTACCATCCACAGTGTTAATAGGGTATTGCCCAGCATGAGACAGCCAGCTTCAAAATAATCTGAAAATAGATTGACATCTTTTCGTTAATCAAACATCGAGTATGCAGATCGTTTTTTCATGCTTTTTTCAATGAACTTCGTCCTTTATCCTCGGAAAATTATCCTGAGTGTCCTGTGCAGGTACTTTCATTCATCATTGAGCATCGTGAGATGCAGACAACACTTGCCAAACGAGAAAAACAATGTCGGAGAGAGGATAAATGAGGGCTGGACGATATCGCCAAAAACCGAAAAATTGTTCCATTTACAGCAGAAACTCTTCGATCCCCATAAAGTCAAGCAAAAATGCTTTTTTCGAGAAAAAGAATCGATTCTTCGAAATTATTCACTACAGAGACAATGCAACAATCAAATGGGAGAAATTATTCATCCATATCTACCCTTATAAGCAGAAATCATTATATTTCTCTTTCATTTTATGAGCACATTTTTGTAGCAATGAGCTTTTTTAAAGAGAAAGAGAAATACAATGGCGCTTAAAACTATTCATACATCCAACGAATAACCATTCAATGATGATATCTTTGTTATCATTCAAGGTATAGAGCTGTGGTTTTCGGCAAATTGTAGATAAGTACTGATGCTCTCTGCAATGAAAGATTCAGCCTTATAGAGCATGTCTTGATAATATAAGGCTAAAAATAGTAAAATTGTAGAGTTTTGATTTAGCTCAAAATTATTCATACAGCTATTGCGTGAAGCAAAATGATTGCAACATCGAATATTTTGGGAGCATCTCAGCATGAGTAAATCTTATAACCTGAAATTTTTCTTAAAGATGTGTCGTGAAATTCTCTGCAAGATTGACTATGAAAACGTCTCATCGCGTTCCCTAAATAATTTTCTTTTAAAGCTAAAAGTGAAGCACTACGAAATAGTAAACTGTCTTATTTTTATTTCTTTCTGAATAATGGGACACATTACCATTTCGCAGTGCTTCACTTTTAGCTTTAAAAGAAAATCATTACAAGAACTCGATAGGGCGTTTTCATAGTCACTCTTGTAGAGAATTTCACCGCGTATATTTTTAAAAAATTTCAGGTTATAAGATTTACTCATGCTGAGATAGTTACAAAATATTTGATGTTGCAATCATTTTGCTTCACGCAATACCTGTATGAATAATTTTGAGCTAAATTAAAATTCTACAATTTTACTATTTTTAGCTTTATATTATCAAGACATGCTCTATAAGGCTGAATCTTTCATTGCAGAGAGTATCAGTACTTAGCTATATTTTGCCGAAAATCACAGCTCTATACCTTGAATAACGACAAAAATATCATCATTGGATATTTATTCGTTGGATGTGTGAATAATTCTGAGTGTCACTGCGTGTCAACGAGAAAGCATTTATCCATAATCTATCCTTCTAAGCAGAAATGAATCAAATATCGTTTTCATTTTATGGCGAGGGCTGTCAAAGATCCCTAAATTGTCCATTTTACCTAATGGTCGCTAGTGAGTAGAAGGATTTTACTAGTCAATCAGAAGAACACCAAATCTATGCCACGCTGATAATATGCCCAACTTTTCTATCTGTCAGTGGAACTGTCTTTATAGTTAGCGGACTTTAGGTGGAGTTTACTGTCTTCATGTGTCACTTTTCTCTTAAGCGAAGAGCTTTCGCTTTTCAATGGATTATGATTGTTGTTCGCTAAGAGAATTAATATAGATTAATGTTTCTGAATTTATCTGGTATTTCCTCATGTGAAGAAATTACAGCAAAAAGAATAGATTGAAATTAATTACTGTTCTATTAGAGGTCGATTAAAATCGTCTACATTTAGTCGATTATAATTGAAAGTAGTGCAAAAATTAGATTCTAAAAAAAGGTTTTTTACGAAACCAAAAACCGATCTTCTCGTGTACTCACTGGAAGGGTTTCGTATCAAACCAGTTCTTGACAGCTCCAACAAAGATTCCGCACAATAGTTTCGTACTGAGCCTTAGTTACACAATAGAAAAAAATGTTTCGTACCAACGGTTTTGTGCCAAACTTTTTCGCAAAAGAAAATTTAGGGCTTCGTACAGAGGTTTCTTACCAATTCTCACCTCTATACCAGGACACTTATCTGACTCCTTCTATACCCTTCTACATATCTCCTTTTATCCATATCCTTACCCCTATATCCTTATGGCTATATACTTATGACTATACGCTTACACCTATACCCTTATAACTATATCCTTATGACTATATACTGAGGACTGCATACCAATTATTGTATTTAATAGTAGATCTTTTTATTAATAGAAAGCAATAATCGTTTGACAACCTTAAACAAATATGAAAAATTTGAACATCAAGAACTCTCTGCAGTTGTACGAATGACAAACCAGATTAGTTTCATGAAATAATTCTCTAAAATTTCAAATTCGAAATTTTTATGCTTATTGACAATTATTTATATAAAAAAAATAAAACTTGATAGATATTCATTGAAAACAGGAGAAAACTTTTTTGCTTTTGCATTTATTATAAAAATGAATAAATAATAAAAGTAAATTTATTATTTATAATGAGATAAGATATTTGTTCACAACATATCGAATGCGAAACTATATGCAAACGTATCGATTAAAAATCAAATCAATATGATTTCATACGACGAATAATCACAATTAAATATTCAATTTCATGCTTCTAATAGAATTATGATATCTTTTAATTTTATTTAATTTTATTAGTCAAGAGGGAAAAAATGATCCTATTTATAGTTGTGAATCTCCGTTCATATCATTTCTATTACGGATCAAAAAGTAAAAATACAAAATATCTTTTATTGATAAAATGATATCGTTCATTGTGACTATTTATAGATTATGTCCATAAAACAGTCTAATGTGAGATCTCGAAATATTTATTTCTATACAAGGTCAACCATAAATAGCATTACTATCAAATATTCAAACATCTCTGCTTCGATTCATTGAAATGGGAATAGTTTTTTATTAGTGACACAAGTTCATTCTTTTATAGGAGTAATCAAAATAAATCTTATCATTATTGTTTAATCTCACTAATGAAATTTGAGCTGTTCTCAACTAAGAAACATTCATGTTTATCAGTCAAGGATAATTTTCATTTGCCACTCAAGAGAATAAAAGAAGAAATTAAAAAAAAAAACCCTTTTAAATAAAGTAACATTAATTTGCATTGAGTCAACATTTAGAATTAGTTTATTTAACAGTCAGCAGTTGCAATATTTCGAATTTTTAAGCATAAAACACTCACTTTTTTTTACAACAAACGTGACAATCTAGAAAGTTTGTTTTATTCTCTTAGGTGATGAATGAAAATTATCTTTGAATAATAAACATGACTTTTTCTTGATTGAAAACAGTTCAAATTTTGTTAGTGAGATCAAAAATAGTAATAGAATTTATTTTGATTATTCCTATGAAAAAAATTAATTTGTGCCACTAAACAAAAATGATTCTATTTC
This sequence comes from Rotaria sordida, assembly GCA_905250125.1. NCBI lineage: Eukaryota > Metazoa > Rotifera > Eurotatoria > Philodinida > Philodinidae > Rotaria > Rotaria sordida. The sequence goes on along the minus strand of CAJNOL010005581.1, from coordinate 5,718 downwards.
AATGAACCGAAGAGTCATACCCAAGGGAAAAACATTTTCAAAAGAACAGAAAAGTTTTCTAATAAAAAAGAATATCAGTTTATCTCTTATATATATATATATATATTAGATGTGTCCATTTACCTTAAATTGATTCAAATCTCTCTTATATTTATCTGAATGAATCAATTCATATGAACAAAATCCTTTACAGAACAGAAAAATCTGTTAGAAAAAAGAAATATCAGCTGCTGGAGTATTGATATTTTGCTTTTTGTATAACTACTTACATACATGATGTTTCATTAGGTATGCATAGTCCTGTATATTCTTTGCTGACTTTAGGTAAAGTGAACATTTTTTGGACTTTTGACATTGCTGCTCAGTATTGGAGGAATTTTGAAAAAATTTCAAATCGATAATCGTGATCATCATGTTTAACTCCATTTGTTTACTTGATTGAATGGAAAAAGGTGACTAATGATTTTTCCGGAAAATGTAAGAAAATCCACGAAGAAATTGCAAAATGGATGAGTACCTAGAAATCTTCCTCAATATAGCCTGATATGTTCTGAAATCGAACAGTAAAGCAATTTGATGTGCAAGAAAAGGATCCTATCCGCCTCTCATATTTTGTCGCTTAATCATTCGTTGATGCTCTCACTTCGGAACCTCATTGGTGTTCTGGGGTTCGTCCAGACCCATCCACAGAAAATTACAAACCATCGATACTTTTGTTTTATTTAAGCTATTCATTTATGTACTATAGACCTCTAAATATTTTTTCTATACAGATTTATGCGTCCATTTCCATAAATACAATATAAAGAGATAAAATATCAAAAATAAGATTGTCTAAAACTGTCAGCATACGAGTATTGAACTATAATTAGAAAAAACCGTATATCCAATTGTTTAAGTCTAGTACGAAAGAAATGCGTTGATATGTTCATATATCGGCTTGTCCAAGCGTAACGCGATGACGTTTTGTCCACACTGTCTTCAAATTTTCTCAGCAACGAAATTCCTTAGAAATTTGATTTTTTCGTTGGAAAATGTGTCTTCTTAGATACTCTTGGAAATAGTAAATTTGAGTTTATTTAGCTAACCATTCTGAAAATCACAGGAAAAATATACAGCGTTACGTGATGATGAACAAGGGACAAAAATTTGAGGGTGTTATATTTGTTCTTTGTTTTTCTCCAAATGTATATTATCCTAAACAAAATATTTTATAATAGATTTGTAGAAAAAACTTTGGAGTATTAATGTGAGAAATGCTTTTTTGAAAAAAGTCTTTTATTCATGGTGAAACTTTGGTCACACTAACGTTACGCGATGACGAAAACCGAAAAAATAAAACTCTTTTCCTGCTATTAAGATGTCCACAATATTGAATAAATGCGAGTTAAATCTCATCTTCTGAAAACTACAAATAGCTTTTACCCATTTCCTCCCTAATTATATCGCATAATAGTGGTAATATTTAGACCTGATTTTTCAAACTATTGGTATTAGAGTTGACGCGTTACATGGACAAGCCGATATACAACTATCTATAGATAAGAGAAGAAATTTTTCTCTTTAATTATCTTTATTGTTATCTTTTTCTATTTTCCATGGTTTAAAAACATAAAAACTGTAGTTTCTCTGTCACAACGATGAAGTTGTTATGTTTGGATTTTCTTTAGTGAAAACAGGATCTTTTCTAGTTCTTTTCTTTACATGTGTAGCAAATTACCAATCGTTTATTTTTCTTACATTTTTACAAAAGTTTTAATGAATTCACACAATTCGAACGAATCGACAAAAACAATGTTATGTATCTTTGATCAAACAAGAATCATAAATTTCACACTGTATAAAGAAAATATGAATCATTACTATCAATGATGAATGTAAAAACGAACCTATTGGAAAAAACAATTGGAAGACGATAAATGACAAATTTGACAAGACAAAAAATTATGCTTATAACACCGTTGGTCTTATAGGGTCCATGCAGATCCACAGCTGTATTGTTTTCTCTCAGATCTATTCATTGATTTCTGTTAACAATGTTATGCACTTACTGAAGGCTAGAGATTACAGAAGAGGAATGATATGAAAGAACAAATATTAATGTAGTACTAAACGAAAAACTGTAAAATGGGTCCACTTGAACCTCACAACAGCAACGAAGGGCTAAAACGGAACTTCACTAAGGTACAGCTATGCACTTACATTGAATCACGATTCTATTGACGGTTGTAAAAAAAAAATAATTAATGCGCTGTCCATGAGAATCAATGACATTCAAGTGCAGACAACCGCATCGACTTTTTTTCATATTTTTCATTCTACAGAAGTTCACTTTTTTTTCTACTTGAGTTTTTATCACGTCCTGTTTATTGCAAGACAAATTTTACTTTATGTAAACAGTATATTTGTGCGTCAGAGTTTCAAATTGGCAAGTGCAACGCACAATGCCATGTGTCAAGTGAATGGATTGTGTTTTTTGTCTGATGTTAAAACTATGTCCCAAGATTCCTTCGACATCAAAGTCATGAAGAAACATGGTTAAAGATAAGCAAAATAATTGTTCATAGATATCTTTAACATTGTACGATTCTTGAAGAATATTATGTTATTTAGATAGAATATTTCAACACCAAAGAATTATTTTTTTAACTTTAGTGAAATAAAATAGGTATATTCATTAACATTTTTAACAAAGGTTCACACAATGATTTAGAAGATGATGAGTTTATCACACGCTATTATTTGAATATTATAAGGACATATTTTTAATTCTGTTTCTCAAAAGTGTAGAACACTTTCAGCCGTGTGCCGTACACAAATTGTATTGGTTTATAACGAAACTTGATAACCTTTTTCTACTAAACAAAACTCGAAATATGTGTCTCTTAGCAATAAAAAACAGCCGATAAAGTTTAAAGATGACAAAGTAATGAGAATATTCCACCGGTCACTTAAGAAATATGCAACTGGTTATTATTTGCAAAAATGTTTGCATGCTGATAAATTGCTTTACTTTCAAATAGTCGGGCGTAGCATATAGATATGTAGAGAAATGTAATGAAAACAAAAATCATGTGCACTAGAAAATGAAATGTTTTGTTATTAAAGGTCTTCTCTTAATAAAGTATTCTATGTATTTCGTCAAAAAGTTGTAGTTGAGAAAAAATTCATTCGATGATAGACTCATCCTAATATTTCATCTCATGTTGTTCGGGGTATTACTTTTTAAATTTGCATGATACATCTCCATGAGTAAGAAACAAACTGCTGTAACATTTTCTTTACTCATTCATTGAAATTAAAATAAAATCAATAAAGAATCAAAAGAAATTCTTTTTTTTTCTCTTACTAATTTAAGAATTTTTTTTTTCTCTTACTAATTTAAGAATTTCTTTTTTTTTTCTCCCACAAAGGAAAGCAAGATGTGAACTGTATCCAAGGTTGTTTAATGTAAATAAATCTATATTATTGTAAAATGATACGTACATATATGCAATTCTCTTAACAAAAACAAGGACAGTCCAAGGCCGAAATGATGTTTTACTCTGTTTGATGTTACAGTATATTTGTGTAGGTCTTAATTTCTGAAAGGTTGATTGCAAGTGTTGTGGCATGCTTAAAATATATGCGGTTGTGACTCGGAGTAACTTGATGAAAAAAGACTCGGACATCCATACGATGCATTTTGAACTTTGACACTCTGAAAACAAAAGAGCTACGGTATGAAACTTAAAAAAAGGTTCTGAGAATTGAAACGAAATCGAAACATTTTTTAGATGTTGTAGAGCTTTACAAAACCTTAATGAAGTTTTGCAAGTTTTTATGTTATCGCATGTTTAGAATTCATACTACATTATATAAAGAGAATATTTAAAACAACTTAGGAGATCATTCATGAGGCGGTCGAGAATCGGTCTAGTATACAAGGCTCTATTTAAAATTAAAATTCTTGATTTTTTATACCCATTCGAACGAGCATTACTTGAAGCCATCAAACCTAAAATTTCTAGTTCATGTCGATGGTCTGCAATCATTACTATGATGCGTAATAAATATTTTTTATTGTATAAAAAAATACGAACGAGCAAAATACGCCAAAATTCGAAAAAAATCAAATTTCCACTATGGATTTGTCGCCAAAACACTACAGTTGTTTTTAATTGATATGTTAAACGGACTAGCTTTTCCATGGTTCAATTTTGTGTTCGAACCGACCGATTTTCGCCAAGTTTTTACCACTTAAGTCAAGAATTTCAAACAAGCCAATTATCGGTCGGCCTGGTCCGATGGAAAAAATACTACCGATATCCAGTATGTCACACACACAGGCCTGTCTATTTCATGTCCACCTTCACATTCACAACCAAACTACTTAAAAAAAGACTAGCTGTCTAATTCGAGTTCAAATATAAACGAAAATTTCGAAATCACACTAGCACCCCATTCCGTAAAAGCAAACAATAAAAATTTATCCGAATTATAATTTACCATTTGAATGAAGCTATCATAGGATTACGACTTTATCCATCAATTGTCATCATTAATTATTAATGAACAGCCTATAAAATTATAGAACTTATATTGGCTGATAGAAGAACTTGTTTAGATCCAGAACAATTGAATAATATACTTTGCATATATACGGGTGGAAAGTGGATAATCAAATGTAAATGTTCCTACGTGTTGTTACTGGTATCTATTTATTTTCTACATTTTCCTCGCATATTTTCTTTTCCTTCTTCGTTGTATGCCTAATTAGATGTTGTTTTTCTATCATAATTACATATTTCCCCATTATGTGAAATAATGTTGATATATTCAAAACAATTTCGATAAACCTACCGTTTTGTATTTGAAAAGTATTCATGATGATCTATTTCTTTGTTTGAATTTGCGATTCTGTCCAAGAAGATACGTTATAATATGGTCATAGAACTTAATAGATGTAAAAAACTAGAAACATCTGTTGGTCTGCTTCCTCTGCAGACACCTTTAAGCCAGACTATACCAGACCGAAAAAAAAGAGACTTGTTGCCAGTTCTAGTAGACATTCAAAAAACCTAAAAATTTGTGTCTACACCGAACGCAACAGATTTTATAAGATGGAATAAATTTCGCATGTATATAGAAATTTCATTGTACATCTCTCTACAGTATTAAATCATGGCTTTCATACATAAGTCGAGATCTCATTTTTGTTGACTCTTTCAAAACACATGAAACTTTCGTAGGATGCATAGTCAAATTCTTCTTAATCTATACACTGTTTCTTTTTTACTCCAAAGTTTTCATTTGGTAAATTGACATGTCGAATGTACTTCACGAGTCCATTCTTTGATGCAATACTCTTGAACAAGTCTCATTTTTCTTCTGCAAAGTACAATAAGCATAAGATATATTTCAAGAAAAAAATAAATTGTGACATTCGATGATGATTACGGCAATATTTTCGATAAACAACGAACTAAATAATATTCCGTTTCCATAACAATGTTTTCGAATTAATTTATTTATGTTTTTCATCATATCCAAAAAAGAACAAAAAAAAAAAGTAACACAACCAGAAAAAAGTGCATAAGAGCAATTGAAGATAGGTGAGATTATTTTACAACAAAGAAACAAAGAATTTTTTAAAAAAGACCTTTTTTTGATGTTTTTCTAAAAAAAAAATAAAAAAAAATAAATTTTCATTCAATGGAATAAAATCAAACTTTACGT
>CAJNOL010005580.1:0-11253 GCA_905250125.1 Rotaria sordida | reverse complement strand
TCACTATATAAAGATTATCTGCACTAGTGAATCAATATCTCCAAAATGTTTATATTTTCATTGAAAGTTGAAAGTTGAAAGTTGAAAGTTGAAACCTGAAAGTTGAAAGTTGAAACCTGAAAGTTGAAAGTTGAAACCTAAATTGAAAGTTGAAAGTTGAAACTTGAATTGAAAGTTGAAAGTTGAAAGTTGAAACTTGAATTGAAAGTTGAAAGTTGAAACTTGAAACTTGAAAATTGAAAATTGAAAATTGAAAACTCACTTGAAACTTGAAAACTCAATTGAATTCAAGTTTCAAGTTTGACACTACTGCATATCATTATGATTAATCATAGAATCTTCACAAAAAGAACTTCATTCTTCATCATAAAAGATGCGTCGTGACGCTTTAAAAGACAGTTTTGACATATGAAAAATGTGGAAGAAATTTATCTTCTCTATATTTTGACATGTTTTTCATATAAAAAAAGACTTTTCTATGCATGACGTCAGTCAAAAATGTTGAGATGAAAAGCTTTTGGATGTATTCTACTGAAAAAGTAACTTATTGAAGCATGTTTACTAGAACTATGTAAGATTAGAAGCACGAGAAAAAACTTCTTCCAATCGGTACTAAAGATTATAGTTAAATATTCGTTTGTTTCAACTGAATTATGTTAGAAATCATCAATAAAAACGTAATTCAAGAAAAATTATCAAAAAGATTAAATAAATTAGATTTCCATCGTTACCAGCAAATATAATAAAATGAGAAGAAAAAACAATCTCGTATCGTTAAAGAGATTATCTAACATTCGATTAGAAAATATCATTGAGTCTACTGAATTTTCAATCTGACCGGCTCTAATATGAAACTCGAAGCCCGTAGAAAATAGTAACCAGGATTTAAACAAAAACCTTCGTTGAGTAGATATTTAGTCGTCATAGATCGTTTTATAATGTAAGTAGCTGATTTTAGTGTTATCTGAATGGTCATGAAAAGGCTCAAAGGGAACGATAGAATTGGAATGTTTAAATGTATATTCAGAAATTGTTGTCTAGTGGCGAGTTTGAAAAGTTCGAACCAAATTGATAATATCTATGATTAATTGATTAGATATTCTCAATAAATAAATTTGTTTAATTATATAAGACTCGATGGATATATCTCTTTTATTAAAGAACGTTATTATCGAAGAGATATTAGAAATAAATAGGTGAAGGAGTTCAACCTTGAACAACTTCTACTCATCGTTGATCAAGGTTGAGCACACATGATTTCGGTTGCTGTGGATGATTAGGTGAAAGAGTTGTTGGTATATAATCATAATAAATTTCTGATTTGACTTATTGTTTTTGTTTTTGGTATATTATCTTAGTAAGATTTTTTTCCAATCTGGTTATTGAATAGAATTTAAAAGTATTTCGATAAGATGATTATATACAAGTACACGACGTCTATTTTATTTAATAAATTGATCAATTGTTAAACATGCATGTCGACATTTATTTTCCAAACGGTAATTTATAGTATAAACTTATCCGAGAATTGTGATTAATAATAACCACTAATAAAAAACAGTTGATTGATTGAATGGTTCTCAACTATTTAAAACATATTCTGATTGACTTGTTAAATAAAGTATATTATTATGAGGAAATTCATTTCAAGACATTTTTCTAATAGACGATTAACATTTTCTTATATAGAATTGACATGATCTTGGTCAACGACGATTTACTTCATAATAAAAATCAATTTGTTTTTATAAACAACCTATTTGTTTATCGTTGATCATTGAATAATATCGACAATCGATGGAAATTCGAATAGGATATCTAGAATTTTCCATAACGATTATATTTAAGTCCATGACAAGAAACTACCGATTGATCTTCAACATTTTTTTATTTTTCAAGACGACCTTATTTTTCTTCTTTTCATTTTGATTAACGTCGTTCAACAAATTCACCATCAATTATCTTAGAATTCTAAATTCTAAATTGACAATCTCAAATAGATAAATCTATTTAATGATGTTATTTCAATAAACTATAAATGAAAGTTGCTCCTTATATTTCTACCCAGTTTTTATTATTTGTTTGGTTAATGATTTATTTAGTTGAAATAAATGATTAAATGTCTATAAATAGTATACTATTAGACAAACTTGTTAACATTGTTATCATAGAAATAAATCATCGGATTTTAAAATGAGATCTACTTTTATCTAACATACCAATCTTACTAATCATTATTTTTATTCAAAAAAATCAACAGATTTATAAACGTTTCTACAATTATAAACTCTCGATAAAGAAGATTTAGACACTTACTATCAATATTTTCCTTTTTCTTTTTCTTTTTTATACAACTTTCAGTCAAATTTGAAAGGCACAAGGGAACATATTCAACTATTCGACATAATATTATAGGTAGGAGTAGATCTTGGTCAGGTTAAGAAAAAGTTTAAAGGATAGAGACCTATACTTTACCAATCAATGATTATAGTCGTCTTAAATGAAACCGTTATGAAGATGATCGTATATACGAAAAAATCCACAACTAACTATTTCAACTTGGAATTTTCTCTATAGATTTTCGTTGAAACTCTCAAGACTATATAATGACTATGACTAAATATCTGTATGGAAAAGTTCAGATAAAATCCTAAGGACGGACCTCAATCCATTTAAATATTTGTAAGTGTCCCCACGAGCTACTATCATCCATCATAGGATATCGAAGGATCTCTCACAGTTGAATATTTTTCCTTGTTAATTTGTTTTCAAGAAGATTTTTAAATAGGAAATTAATTAAATAAATCAGTCAAATATAAATATGGTCTTGAAATTGTTGAAGATTATCGTAGGTGGCTGGATTATTTATTTTCTAGAATAATTATATCAATCTTGTTAGATTTTTGAGTACCATTAATACTAACTTGCCCTTTCTTTTTTTAAAATTTCTATTACTTTTTACTAATTAGAATAGAATCTATTTTAAAAAAATCAAAACTTTTCAATAGTCTATATTGCTCGTTATGAAATGCGTGTGTTTTGTATTGATTTCTATTTTTGATATGTTTATTTAATCGAAACGGAAGGGGAATCTATAAAATATTAGATTGAAAGTATGTCTCTCGTTAACAAAACATAAAGTATTATATAATTTTAGATTTAGTTTCGAAAGACTGTTTTTGATCCGTTCGAAGTACTCAGATTTAATTCATTGAAAAACACTAAGAAATAATTTTCATAAAAAACTAAAAATATTTAAGTATTATATTATATGAGAATTTAATTGAATCTATTATCGTAATAAATAAACCAATTGAACATATGGAAAGTATTTCTACTAAAGATAAATATTTATTTATTTAGGTTTTGCTCATGTGTAATAAAGGTTAAGACCGATAAAGAGAAATCAATTTTAGTTAATATTATCATAGAAAAAATCATTTTGATCAAATTTTTGTTTTTTTTTAATGTTAAACTTAAAACGAAAAAAAAATGGAATTTGCTATGAGATGTTGTCAATCTGAATTAAATTAAAGTAAAATAAATATTTATTTATTATATGTTGTTCAAAAGAAATTTCGGAAGTGTAAAAACTATTAGAACCTATTGAATGTTTTTCCAGAGAATAAAATTTTAGCAAGAGAAAATATTGATTTCGGAGCGAAACATAAGACTTTTTTTACATTGACTAAATTTCTTTTGGAAAAAAAAACTTAACGGAATAAATCAAGTTTGATTGAATAGGAATTGAATCTTTGAAATAAATAACGATCATTTTCTTAATTTAAACTTTAATCTTAAACAAAATATAACTTCAGAAAAAAATAGGAAGTTTATTATAAATTAATTTCAAATAAACATATATTTATCTTTTTTACATTTTTTTTCAATAAAATAAAATGAAAGTTAGAAAGAAGAATAGATTTATTGCAGAGATGAAATCAATCATTTTTCTAAACTATCATATATTGAATATTCTTCTTAGTTAAAATAGATAATTATATCTTTATCTATTATCTATTTCTATAGATGTTATTCAATTTAACTATTACTCTTATTATTCATAGATAGATTGATTGATTTTAAATGATTTATTTTTTTTTTTTAATTTTTATTTGACAAATCGAATATCGTTTCCATAGTTGTTCTCTCTTATTTATTAGATGAAACGATCGTTTCAAACTCTCATTATTATTTATCCGATAGAGCTTCATATATCCTATTATATCTATAGAATTTTATTTTATTTTAAGGTAACTCTCCTCCTTTTTTTTAATTTTTATTTCAACTCAATAATATATATCGAAGAAGAAGAAGAGTTATATTTAAATGTTAACAAATCTGGAGATATTATTCTTAACGTATGTTTGGCACTTTTTATTATTGAAAATATAGATTTTATATTGACCTATCATATAACACTATAATATTCTAAATATGTTTAAGTAAAATAGTTATCATTCGAATATATCTCATCATCTCTATGAAGTCTAGAAAATAAAAAAAACCGAGCTAATAAATCTCTATATATTCTTTATTAGATATTAATCAACGACTATGAATAACAAATGTTTTTGTTACTTATTTAATTATTTAGACTTTATTATACAACGGGTGGGGCAAAAGTTTTGCATTAATTTTGTTTTTGGTATAACTCCGTGACGGAATGTCGTAGCGACTTGATCTTTTTTTTTGCTAGAAAGAGCAAAGTCTCTAGTGCAAGAATATATAAAAGAATTTGATTGAATAAGTATTTTGAAGGTCACAGAAATCTTAGAACAAAAGGTGTTGAAAACCTCTTCCGCAACTTTTTTTAACTTAGAAAAAGTTCTTTATAATTAGACAGGTTACCTTTTTGTTCGTGTAATCTGGATTTTATTATGTAAAGATAGAGTACTATTGCTTTACAGAAAAAGAAATTTTCTACATGTTTCATTAAGGTCGAAATGATCGATTTTATGATATTGGTTGAAACACCAATTTTGCATGTCTGTTGCCAGTAGTTGAAAAAATAGACTCAAATCCGCGAGAGAGGTTGTCAGTAGCTATATATTTTGTATAGAAAAGAAAGCTTATTGAGTCCTCTACCAAACAATATTATTTGTAATAGGACACAGCGTTGCTATGAGATATACAGACAAAAGTTTGTTTCCACGTTGAAAAACCAGATTTGAAGAATTAATTTTTTTTATAAATTTGTCTTCTATTCATACACTTGTATGCTATACGAATTATTTTAATACCAAATGAAAGTCTTCGTTGTAATGAACAACTGCATATATATGCTGCTCGAAAGCGGTGAAAGTGGACGATAAAAAAGCTGAAACAAATATTTTTGGATAAAAAAAAAAGTGACCAAAGTTGCGGAAGAGTTTTTCAACACCTTTTGTTCTAAGATTTCTGCGACCTTCAAAATACTTTTTCAATCAAATTCTTTTATATATTTTTGCACTAGAGACTTTGCTCTTTCTAGCAAAAAAACGATCAAGTCGCTACGACATTCCATCGTGGAGTTATACCAAAAACAAAATTAATGCAAAACTTTTGTCCCACCCGTTAGAATCAACATCAACTTATTAAAGATTTGATTTCTGTCAACTAGAAAAATAATAAAGGGTGGTAATGTAAGAGTTGGAATATTCCAAGATCATTATTGAAAAGGTTTCTATTTGACCACGATTATATAGAATTTAATATGATGATATATCAACGCCAATTTATTATTTAATGTCTAACTAAATTTAATAAATAGGTAGCAATGATTGACATAGAAAACTCTACTTAAAACGAAATTCAAATGAAAAAAAATCACGAAGTAAAACTGAGAAAGAGAATCGAATTATTTTTTTGAATATATTTAAATTGAATAGCTAATATATAATACTAATAAAATAAACTTGTTATAGAATGATGATTATGAATAGTTAAAATTATATTTGATTTCTAAGACTCTTATTCGTATATAATCATATTCGTCTAGAAAATAGTCTAGGATAATCTAACGAATCAAGTTGACCTACAATAGTAAATATAGTAAATGACTAATCAATTATTGGATTTTTTTTCAAAATTAATTTCTTCATTATATATTTATAATAATAAAGAAAATATTGGTTTATTTATTCAATAGAATTTAATATTTATTTTGTTAAATAATTCCTATAAATAGGATCTTTTCTATTCAGAGAATATATTTATTAACAGTGATCTAGAATATTTTATAAGAAGAACAATAACTCTACCTACTGCATTCAATTATAGACCTACAGAACATCTTGACGATTAGATTTAATATAGTCAATATACAATAGAACTGTCATATAAATTGTTTATCGAAAAGAAATGAAATTTTTCATCGAATTATATTCGAATTTATCTTTATTGGAGCAGCAGGAACAAATAAAAGATAAATGCGGAAACCTCGGATTTAAATCCGAGAGTTATGTGTACTTCAAAAAGTGAATAGGACAGAGGAGTCATCTTAGAATGTGTCAACATAAAAATGATCCTGGTAAACCTTGCCTAGAAACACTTGATTTCTATTGGCTACTGCTCAACCAATAGGATTTGGGGGTGAATACAGCTCAGATTTGAACTCTTCACCTTGATTTACCCTAAGAAATTCGTTTTTCATATAGCTTGATTTCTATTGGTTACTGCTCAACCAATGAGATTTCGAGGCGAATGGAACATAGATTCGAGTTCTCCACCCCAGAAAACCTCGAACTATCATCTCTGTGATCGGAAGATAGAGCTCTAATTGTAGATCACGTAGAGCGTGGACGAAAACAGAACCGAGTTCCGTTTAATTATCTTTGCAATAGATGAGTTAGCTTTCGTGTTTGCTTATGTTTTATATACCATTTTGTAGCTCGTGGAATTCTCTATCGAATGGTATATGATAGTTGGGATTTTAATTGACTATGATAAGAAAAGTTTTTAAGGAAAACAGAGAAGGGTCGATTTTCTCATAGGGAAGCATAGGGAAAAATGACTATTTTTCCAATAACTGATCTATGGCTCGGCCAATCATTCTCATCTTCGAACTTGACCGAGATATTGTTGAGACTAAAGTGTGTAGAAAATTTTATCGCGATCGGACTCTCCTTTCGAAAGTTATCGTGTAAACGGCCGGACGGACATACTGACCGATTCTAGAGTGTACTCACTTTTTGAGTACACAAAAAGAGGTTGCTCGAGGAGGATGTGGTGAAGTTAGTTTTGTTATTAAAGTCATTAAATAGCATGGTGCAATATTACTGATTGATAAATCAGGAAATAATATTTATATCTCATTTGAACGGTCACATTGGCGTAATATTTAAATAAGACCTTGCTATGACCAATTTCAAAGCTTGAGAGTGTGATTGATTCTGTTTTTGAGTAAATAAAAGACAAAGTAAATATCCCTTTTCGCTTTTGAAATACACATAACACTCGGATTTAAATCCGAGGTTTTCGCATTTATTTATCTTTAAGATCGTTGAGTGCATTTGTAACATTTGTGAAGAGTCCGCTAATGGATTATAAGATAGTCTTCGTAAGCATTAGTATCTCGTCGATATTCAGCTGCTTTTCATTCATAATCACTTTTTGTACTTAGATGTAAACCACCACTTTTGTCACATACACGTAAAATAAGTTGTCCTTTTCCTAATTTTCGTTGAATTGATTTAACTAGATTATATTCTCGTTGAGCACGCATTTGATCAGTGAATGACAATCGAGCCATAAAACGAAGACTTAATCGATTTTCAAGAAGTTCTGCATATCGATCTAACATTGCCTTTGGTGATGCTCGATTACAGTATTTAGTCAATTGTTGTGTAACTTGATTTTAACCCTTTACCCCCCACCACTACTCCAGCAAAGCTGATGCTGAGTCGACTACAGGAATAGATCATATGAGTGCTCAATATGACCTTCCTATGGTTAAATTCGAGCGAAGTCGTTTCACTGTGTAGATACAAAATGGGTCACAGGTGACCCATTGGTGTTGAATGACATAAAAATTTGACTTTTCACTAATTTGACTTCTCGACTTATTTTCGTAACTGCATGTTTATTTATTCGTATCAAGCTATAAGTCTTTCACTATTATGAGTTGTTTACAAGAAAAAAGATGTTTTTCAAAAAAATATATAACAAGTTTATTTCATCCAAATCAAAATTTACATTAAAAAAATAGCAAAAGTATCAATGTTTGTATGTCATATATATCTGTTAATTTTTACAATGATAATCTTTAAAACAATTACGTGTTGTACAAAAACATAAATGGACTTGGCATTTGGAACAATATACGTTTGTCTTCATTGAACAACCTTTATTTTTACATCGCAGGCGTAAACTTTGTTGATATTGGGGCCAATGTTCTAAACCGTCAAAACGAACCATACTTGAAATATTCGAGGCAGTTTCTCTTTTTCTTTTTTGTCGAACAAGATTATCATCATCATCTGATTCCGATGATGATTGATTTGTAACTAATACCTTTAACATTCGACGTTCAATGGCTCTTGGTTCCCGTAGCATTATATTTGCTATATCCATCTTAAAGTAAAATAAACGAGAACGTCTCCAGCTTCGTTGATTATCAGGTAACATATGTTTCCATAAAACCCAGGCATTTATTACCATCAAGTCAAGTATTCTCCATGCAATACGCATGTACCATTTTTTCGACCTGAAATATATAGGATGCGAAGCACATAACATGTCGACCTTGTCGACGCCGCCCATATTCTTATTGTACGTTTTTACTATTTGTGGTGCATTCACACTTACCTTTTGACGGTTTTGTTTGTCCCATCTTGATAATTGTGTAAGTGGTTCAATACCAATAAAATTTGATCCCATTAAAACACGTTTTTTATCCTGCCAGGCGACTATCATAATTTTTTTGTCTTTGGATACCAAATAATCATAATAACCTCGTGGATATTTGCTCATAGCTTTTTCTGATTTAATTGGACAATTTTTAATACGATTTGATCTTAATGTACAAGTTAATCCATAACCAAGTGAAGTCATTTCATGTAATAATGATAAAGAAGCAAAATAATTATCAGTAAAAATATGTGAACCTTTTAGTATATCATCTAATAAATCGATAACTACCATTCCTGATTGACCATAACGTTTTATATCTTCAGATTGTTTAGCTAATTTTTCATTATCTTCATCATTTCGATGTTTTGAACGTGTTTGAAGTTCAGATGAAGCTGTTGTATATGATGATAGTTTCATTTGTGCTACAGGCATATTTGCATTAGCACCTTGGTATAATTTAATACGATACGTGTATCCAGAAACACCAGATAATGACCAAAGTTTAAAACCTCGTTTTGTCGGTTTTTTTGGCATATATTGTTTATAACTTTTTGGTGCCGATTTTCCTTTGTATCCTATCATTTGTTCGTCAATTGATATATTTTGTTCCTGTTTTACTACCGAACCACATCGGTTATTGAACAAATCAATTAAAGGTTGTATTTTATCACTAGATTGGTTTTGAAGAATATTATTACCAAAATGTAATGATCTTAAAAGTTGATCTATTCGATTTCTAGTTATATTTTTCATCACTATTTCAGAACCACATGTCGACGTCCAATAATCTGATTTGCAAGGTAATTTGCATAATGATGAATAAAATAAAAAACCAATTAAGTGGTACAGATCTAAATTGTTCATGGGTTCTTGTTTGAAATTTTGTTGTGTGCAATATAAGTTCGATTGTTGAACAATGTAATCAACAATGTCTGATGTTAAAAATAAGTTAAAAAAATCATATGGTGATGGTGATTTAGGCAAATCAATATCATCCTTTAACATAAATTTTTCACCAAAGACAGGCAAATCAGGTTCAAATTTTGTTTTTTTTGACCATTGAATATTTTGGTGATTATCTGTTACCACATCCATATTGATTTCTTCTGAATTAAGATCGACTTGATCATCATCATAATCAGTCTTTTCTTCTGAATCGCTTTCCATTTCATAATGCACATCATTGTCATCATTACTTCCTGAGCCATAAGCAGACAAATTACTTCCATCACTGCCACTATAATCATAATTTGTATTCAAACTATATAAAACATTTGAATCCGATGAGCTTGTTGTATTACTATTTCGAGACATTATTGAAAAAGAAGGTAAACCAATACAATTCAATATAATTCAATATGATAGAAAAAATCGCACGATAAATAAATAATAACAGAACGAAGTAGTAGGTGAGATATGTATGTTAAATAAGTATGAACGACACGAATGAATAAATGTGTTCTTTATTGAAGAGACAAACTGTATTTATGCAAGAAATAAAGTGAGAAAAGAGGTCAAAAAGAGATGTCGAGAATGTTCTATTCTTTGTTTAGTTGTATACTGAGAATCATCTAAGATGGACGAAAAGAGAGAGAAATTCTCTTTTCTTATTCAATGTTGCAGTGTCACAAAATTGTATGCCTATTCAATTAAAATAGAGGAATAGGTCAAACAGATAAATGTCCAAGAAACAGAACAGAAAAGAAAAGAAAAATAAGTACAGATGAAAGAGTTAGGGACAACAAATGGTGAATTAAAACATATAAAGAAGACATATCAACAGAATGGCAATCGTGAATATCATTACTTGTGTATGATTATTGGGAAAGAACTCTCCCTTAATCATATGTAACAATATATAAATTTTATCAAGGCATATCGATTATTAGTCATAACAAATGTTTTTAGGATGAGCATATGGTTAATAATGAGTTTATGTAAAAAAACAATGCATCTGCAAAAGAAGGCATTTTTCATGTCATTCAACACCAATGGGTCATATATGACCCAAGTTGTTCCAAAGCATGGTCTTCCAACGCATTATTTCAACAGTTTGTGAAAAGGTTCTCGGTAGATGGTTGATGCCTTAGGTAACATATATCAACCGTTCAAAAAAATAAGTGACCAATGTGTTCTGATAAAAAGACAAAAAAAGAAAAGAAATTGGATTTTTCGATTTTTTTGAAAAATCATGATTTTCCAACTCAAATATTCTACCAACAGACAATAAAAAAAAAGTTTCATTTTTTAGCACTTTATAGCACACTAAGTGCTGTACACAATGTTAAAAAAACCATCTTGATTCGATGCTTTATCAGTCCAAATAGATAGGTTTTCTAAATGGGTCACGGGTGACCCATTGGGGGGTAAAGGGTTAATATTCTTCAAAGCATTTTGTATTTGACTTTGTCGATATTTATA
>CAJNOL010005579.1:0-11254 GCA_905250125.1 Rotaria sordida | reverse complement strand
ATCATTATCCTATCAGGATTCTGGTCCTATTTCGCTGTCTAGAGCAGCTGAGCATTTCGAATAATCTTTATTTATTCAGATTTGGACAGAGTTTGAAAAATTGTATCTAAAACTAGCTTATTTTAGACCTCTTAGAGATCAATCTATGTAAGAGGAGGGTCAAAATCCTGATTGAAACCCAAAATCAAAATATAGAAAATGTGGTCTAATTTTCCAGAACTACATTTTTGGATTCTAAGATAGTGATATTCGTAATCAGCGTATATGATTTGATAGTTCTAGTTACTTTGAATAAATAAATTTAAAAAAAAAATTTTTTTCGATGCCTCGTAGGAGGGTACAGGGGTCAAAAATCCGAAAGTGATTTCAAGGAACATGACTGTGCTACATTTGTAGCCCATATCAACTTTGTTGTACCCATATAATTATTTCGTGAAAATATTCATTTGGAGTGAAAACTGGCCTTATCGACAGTGGTCCTCTTGCACCATTCCGAAAAGTTTTCGGATATTCTAGAAATATTCCACCTTTGATCTGCAAAAGATGGACAGAAAGGCAAACTGTGCTTTAGTATAAAAGTACGGATTTAAAAAAAGAAACATAAAATATCGACCTTTGACAGAGGAAAAAAAATTTCCCTTTTTCAAACGTTTTGACCCATTATGGCCGGATGTTGCCAAAAGGCAACATCCTGGTATCTGCTTATGTCTCATACATCCGCTTCCCGTATTGAAACCTGGTTATCTCCATAGCTCAATCATAAAAAATATGTGGCAAAAGAAGTTTTTTCTTTACTGCTTCTAGGGTCCGGCCGGAAAGGGTTAAGTACGTATAAGCTACTGGGACAGGTATCCTGCTAGAAAGCGTCTAGTAAATGGGTACTTGAAAGTACTGATCAAGTACTCAACTAGATACTATTGCACAGTATTTTTAAGTATCCTGCTACCAAAATTCTAGTATGTTAATGATCGAACCTAACCTTTGACTTTTTTCATTTTGACTTCTCTCATAGCAATTTATGACATTTTTTCGATTTAATTTTTCTTATTTTTGAAAACTCAAGCAAGTCAAATTTCGGGATCTAACTGGACTTCAGGTGGTCGGATCTTAATGAGACTACTTCAAGGTAGTCCTCTCTCAATTTACAATCGAGAACGACATGTTCTCGACTAGTAAATAGTCAAGAAATAATCCAGAATAAATTAGTATAAAAAAATATTAATTTCTTATGTTTTATCGAGATGTTTATACGAAACCATGTGTGCAAAAGATAACGGTAAATGAACAGTTATTACACAGAATGCGACTAATCTAGGGTACTCTGTAGAGCTTTCCTCAGTAAAATGACAGTTGGGAGTATCCAAGCAAGTACTTGTTCAATAAACATACGGCTATAGGTACTAAATGCAGTATCTACATCAGTATAATTATTGAGACATTTTGAAGTACTCATATTGGGTACCTTGCTGAGGCTTTCTCAGTACATAAGTATTCTTAGCTCAGCACATTCACTAGGGTTTAGATCGAGCAACAAAACTCATTGCAAAAAAGAGTACATGATGCCTATGCTATACATTAGTTCTATCCTGATAGAATATGCTCATGTGGGACCATTTTTAGTTGTTGTTTTTCTTCTCTCTTTTTTTTTGTATCGTTTATCAATTTTTCATATGAAAAATAAACAATATGTATGCTCTAATCATCCTCTTTTCTCATTTATTGATTGATGTGCAAAAAAATATTTTTGATTATGAGATAAGTTACATCAAATATGAACTTGAAAATTCGTATATCTTGAGAAGAATTGCAAGTTGATGTTGATTATGGGTGTTGGTAGGCCTGGAATGTTATCGTTCCCGGATAACGCTCCTACTATTGGGGGCCCCTTACGTCCTCAAGTCCTACTGTTAGGGGATACCCTTGGATTCTCAGGTCCTACTATTAGGGAGCACCCTTGGGATCCTCAAGTCCTACTATTAGGAGATACCATGTGATCTCCAAGTCCTACTATTGGGAGGTACCCATAGGTCCTCTCTTTTAGGCTGTGAGTATGAAGGCGAGTGTATATTTCAATCAGCACATGAATAGTGTAGATGTGTATGTGTATCTTTCGTTGGTTGTATCTCTACTGCCATTCACATCTACACTCTCGATGACTTTAGTTAAAACAGATATACGTACTGGAAAAAAAAATTAATTGACTGAATGATTGACGTAGAAATTGCGATATTCTTTATAATCAACTGTTCGATTATATCATGTTATATATGTTGGGAAAGATTTTTTCAGAGGAAAATTATATTTGTAGCATAACCTTAATATTTTCTCAGTTTATTCATCGTGTATTCCAATAGAAAAAGTTTTTAATGTAATACCTACGGAATTGAAATATGGAATACGATCAAGTCGCTTTTATGTCATATGAGGACTCTCATGATGTTGATCATAACAACTAACGTTATTTTAAGGGTAAAGTTACTTTTCATCAAAAAAAAGTTTTGTTGAAAATATTTGCAGAGACAAACGAATAGTATGAATGTAAGCAAAATAAATTTGACATTTATTTGAGGTATCATGTTATACGAGCCAAAGATCTTATGACAGTGAATAGCTTCGATAAATTTTTTCGACGAAAAGCAATCAATTCAATTAGAGAAGCAGATTTTGACTTATCTGTCATAGTCTCTAGAGTGGATTTTGGAGTTTCAGTATGAAAGTTAAACGAATGTTCAACAATATGAAATAACTTTGGAATAGTTTCATTGATAAAACAGAATCATATATTGTTGATGAGGTTCTATAATAATATAGTTATAGTCTATTAATTTATGAATAATCATTAAAATGCACTATTAATTATACTTGCAGAAAGACATTAGAATTAAAGAAACAATTTTTCCAACTGATTTTTCAATTTTAGCTGTTCTATAGAGTAATATTCGTATTATACATTATTCACAGAACGATAACCAAGCTGTGCTTTTATAATTACATCGAAGAAGTATACTATATTTAATAGAAAATATTTTCATTTCTTCATTCATTACTCACTATCTCCTATTACAATCTAGTCGCAGGATAGGTATTGATGAAGAATAAGTCCTTCTAGTTTTTGTTCATACAAGAATCGATTAAATGAAAATCGAACTTATCGTGTCTTTTGTTTAATACTCATATCTACACACACACACACACATTCGATTAAGAAAGGAAAAAAAAATCTATAAATTCGTCAACAACTTTTCTTATAATAAAAGAATATTAATAATTGTATTTATATGTGGTGAATTGAAAATTGTTACAGAATCATATATTTATAGTATCTATGAATATGTTAGAAAACATTCTTAAGAGGGAGCCACAAGTAAGAACAGTTTTGGAAATTATCTTATTATTGTTGATCAAAGTCATAAAAAGATAGTAGAAAATTGTTTTTCTTTGTAAAGACTAATTTGGATTTGTAGAATGATAATGAATATGTATGGATAATTGTTTGGAACCAATAGAAGATATGAAATGAAAATTCTTAATTCATTGTAAAGAAATAATTTTATTTATATTTAATCATTTATTATAACTTTAACTCAATGGTACAAGGCGAATTCATCTATGTTATCTTCTTTGAATAATATATATGAAAAGCAACAAAAAATTGTCCAAAAATATACTCAGCATTAGAGATCATTTTAACTAGATTAGCAGAAACTTTTTTTTGCACATTGTAAGAAATGAAAAAAATTACTTGGTCCTTTAGTTTTATATAAAAAAATTAGTTAAATAAGAAAATAGAAATAGTTTTGTTTTCTATTAAAGACAAATATCGATGATGAAAATCGATTATAATTAATTTAAAAAATTTTTTTTCTTTTTTTTTTAATTCAAAATCAATCAGTTAGTCTTCAATTATTTTGTGATTATTTTGAATGATTTACTTAATTATTAAATGAAATTTTTCACAAAAAAATATTCATAATTAAAATTATCTATTGAAAGAATTATTTTATCAAAATATTTATTTTTATCATTCAATAAATATTATTAAATTTGAATATTAACTTCGTTTAATATCTTATTCATTATATTAAAATTTAGAAATATTTAAATTAAAAATAAAAAAAAAGATGATTATCTTAATCAAATTTTTCATCATAAATTTTTAATTTCTTTAAGTATTATTTGTGATTTATCATGATAAATAGTTATTCTAATTTATGAATATAATCTTTATCAATTATTTGATGATAATTTCTTTTCACATATTATTAAACTTTTTTTTCTTTTTTTTTATTTCAAATCAAAATTTTTATATATGTTATATTCTTGCATAATTTTTAGCATTATATATTTCTAAATATTATTAATATAAATTATTGAATCAAATTCAAAAACAATCTCAAAATTCAAATATTATTTAATAAAAATAAACAAGAATTATTAATTAAATAATTGAATATTTATCAAAAATTTATCAGATAGTACAGCAATATAGACATTTTCTATTAAAAACAATTTGATATATAATTGATGAAGATTATATTGTATCTTATTTAAATCATATTTCTAGAAAAATCTTTATCTGATTATATTTATATATTGTTAACAATAATTTCATCTCGTTTTGAATATTATCATTGGATTAATAAATTAAATGCTTGTCTTATAGGTCTATTTCTTTATATGAAAGATATAGATATTAAAGAAATTGATAAAAACGAATAAAATAGTAAGTTCTATCTATCGATTATTTTTTTTTTTTTATTGATATAAATACATATACTTTGAAATGTCATCTTTCAATCTGTCTAAAAATAAATTCTTTTGATTTCGGAAAGAACAATATGAGATGTGTATGTAATTTTTCTACATTTCCACATCTATGAAATGCGCAAGAATAGAAAATCTATAAAAACATGAATGATAGAAGAAAAATTCTGAGTATTTAGGAGAAAATCAAAATTGATTTTTTTGTTTTAGAGTTTTTTTAAGGCTGTCTCTCCTCTCCAAAATCGATTTTCATTATAGTACATGAGAATTTCACAAAACTTTCTAGGAATGTTCAGTTCATAGTTCTACATATATAAAAAAATTTTCAGGGCTCTAAACCTTATCGTTCGAAAGATTTCGAATAATCAATGGGTAAAATAGGGCTTCCATGGGAACAAGGAATTTTTCAATATACGTCAAGATACAGCACCCAGGATGGTCTCATTTGAAAGAGAACTCCTTGCTGGTTCAGATAAGGAAAAGGATTTTTTTAAATTTTCATTTTATTTCATTTTTCTAAGTCTCGAAATCTTCAAGTTCTAAAACCCCTAGCCAAGGTTTTCTATAAAATCTTTGGTTTTTTCAATATTAAGGACCAAATAGAAATTCTATTTCCCTCATTCGAAAGAGGATTCATCAATCTATCGAATAAAAAAAAATTGCAATTTGATAGAACGAACTATAGTGAAAAAAAAATTTATTCGGAATTTCTCAGTTTTGCCAAAAATCAATTTTGAGAAAAACGCTCGAATATTTTTTTTTTTCTTTGAATATTTTGTTAAATCATTTTCATATATTAGAGAAAAACATAGTTATATTGTATATCAATTAAAAGTTCATCAGCTGTCTCATCGAGTAGACATACAAAAGTGTGCTGTGTCATTGTTTGTCATCATAGACGATAAAAACGAGTAGGCCTATAAGTTCTTTATAGTTTTAGATACCATATTTTTTGTTAGAGAGCTTTAGAAGTTCATCAATTATTCTAAAGAAACCTTTCGAAATTGGAAGTGACTTTCATGAATTTTAAAACTAGACACCTTAGAGGTAACATCCATACGTTTATATCGAAAATTGAACTTTTTTAAAAAAATTTATTTTTGGAGGGTGGGGGATGATCTTAAAACCAATTTTTATAGAAAAAATAAGTGTACTGTTTCGTTCCCGTTTCTCTGATATAGAGTAAATAGTTATAGATTTGAAACTTTTTTTTTTACATACACTAGACACTATCTAACGTAGGTATTTCTTTATTTCAAAAAATATTGCTTTAGTAATTTTTGACAACTTTCATAACTTTTTTGTAATAACAAAACAAACGTCTTTTTTAAGGCCATCCCGTCAAAAATTGATTTCAGGATATGTTGGGGCTATAGTGGAAAGATAGACTCTTATAGGTATTGCACTTTGACACGCTCTTTCAAAAAAAAGAAAATCTTATTAGCTACAATGATGTTCTTTTGAGAATTCTTGAAGATGCGATCGAAAACTATAAAATGAGAAAAAAACGAAAAAGATTTTCGGTTTTTTTTTTCAAAAAATAGCTTATTTTTCGAATGAAAGAATGACAAAACTCTTCAAAAATTTTTCGAAAAAAAATTGAGGTGCTGAGTAAAAATTTTTGTCGTTTATAAAAAATCAGATGACAGACTATCTTTCCCTATGTTTATCTTAATTTCGATTATTCTGACGAAAAGTGATTTTTTTCAGAGGCTTTAAGAGAAGACCCATGGCTCGATCGAGAATTCGTGTCATACAAAAAATTTTGACCTATATTTTTGATTATTGCAAATGAAAGAGCATATAAAAAAAAATATAAATCCAAATTTTTAGCCTTCTAAGAATGATTCTTGAATAGATATGAAAGTAACATTGAACGTACCTCTATAAAGCCCTAAAATAAATGATTATGGTTTTTTTGGTTATTTCTATTCTCAGTATGGAATTAATATTTTTTTTTAAAGTTAATCAAATCAAATTGAATTACTTCTCAAAAGATAGAACAAGTTTTGCTCTACAAAATTATATATTTAGATTTCCCTTAAATAATTTAAACATATATCTATGAGGATTGATTCTCTGAAATATGACAAAAAAAAAAAAAATGTATATATATAATCCTTTTAAAAATTATATGCTGTTTTTCAATGTTGTTATGAAAAAAAAATATCAAAAAACATTCGGACCGATAATAGTTTTTTATAAATTCAATAGAGCGAAAGAAATTGCACAAGATGCAATTCAGAAAGTAATCAAAAAAATACGCGCATAGTACTTTAATTTAGCTCAAAAAGTTATAAAATGTTATCATTATATATCATTTGTTTAGGGGTATTTTTGAAATTCGTCAGACAAACGGTAATATAACCTACTGCGCAAAAATCTTGCCACAAAATGTTTATTCAGTTTTTAACTACCTAGCTGTCACTGTAGAGAATGAAAGGTAGTCAGTTAGAATCAGAATTTGATGCTCTTTCTAAATGTATGTGCAGAATTAATTTTTGACTTAAGCCTGTTAACTAGAAGCAAATTCTTGAACGGATTCAAAATAGTCGTCTGTACAAACATCAATTTGAAACGTCTTGGCACAAATGTTTCTGTTAGCTTTTCGTATGTTATCCTAAATCTCCTGCACACGTTCTATTCGTAAGCGGGAAGATAACTACAGAAAAGTGTCTGGTCTGTATATAGTTCTGAGATATCACACGTAAAAGGAAAACTGCCTACCTGAATAATATATCCAGCAATAAGGAAAATGATAGTTGAGATGTAGGTAGTTTAGAGTTTGTTGATGATAAGGAAAAAGACAAGATCATAGAAATAGGAGTAATTCCCTCGACTGTAAGGAGGGTCATACGAAATAAAATAGTTTGTCTGTCTGTGTCAAGGTCAAAAGAACATCAGGGTCAAAAAAACATCAGAAATGAAGTTTATTTAGGTGTACCTTCTAAAGTTTCACCAAAGGTTTTTGAGGTGGGGGAATCCGAATTTGAGGTCAGTTTTTCTCTCCAGCCTTCCATTGGCTGGGAAGCCGACCAATCAGAAATCAGCTTTTTTATTTTAAGTCTTTTGAACCTTTTGATAGAACTTTACTAGAGGTTATCGAGGGCTAGGATTCGGAATCTGAGGTCAGATTTTACATCCGACCTTCCCATTGGCTAGAAAGCCGACCAATCAGAAACGATCTTTTTTATCTTAAGGTTTTTCGACCTTTTGATGAAACTTTACTATAGGTTCTCTAGGGCCAGGATTCTGAATCTGAGGTCAGATTTTGCATCCAGCCTTCCCATTGGCTAGGAAGCCGACCAATCAGAAACGAGCTTTTTTATGTTAAGGTTTTTCGACCTTTCGATGAAACTTTACTATAGGTTATCCAGGGCCAGGTGTCCGAATCTGCAGTCACATTTTTCGCCAGACCTTTTCATTGGCTAGAAAGTCTACCAATCAGATATGAGCTTTTTGATTTTAAGGCTTTTTGATCATTTTGATGAAACTTTACTATAGCTTATCGAGGACCGAGAATTCGAATCTGAAGTCAGATTTTACACCAGGCCTTCCCATTGACTAGAAAGTCCACCAATCAGAAATGAGCTTTTTTATTTTAAGGCTTTCCGACCTTCTGATAAAATTTTACTGCAGGTTATCAAGGCCTAGCATTCCGAATCTGAGGTCAGATTTTACATCCGACCTTCCCATTGGCTGGAAAGCCGATCAATCAGAAATGAGCTTTTTTATTTTAAGGCTTTTATAACTTTTGATGAAACTGTACTATAGGTAATTGAGGACCAGGATTCTGAATCTGAGGTTGGATTTTACATGTAGCCTTCTCATTGGCTAGAAAGCCGACCAATGAGAACTGAGCTTTTTTATTTTAAGCTTTTTGTACATTTTGATGAAACTTTACTATAGGTTATCGAGGGTCAGGATTCTGAATCTGACGTCAGATTTTGCATCCAGCCGTCCCATTGGCTAGAAAGCCGACCAATCAGAGATTAGCTTTTTTATTTTAAGCCTTTTGACCCTTTTGATGAAACTTTACTATAGGTTATCGAGGGCCAGGATTCTGAATCTGTGATTGGATTTTACATCCGGCCTTCCGATTGGCTAGGAAGTCGACCAATCAGAAATGAGCTTTTTTATTTTAAGCCTTTGGTATATTTGGATGAAACTTTACCGTAGGTTATGGAGGGTCAGGATTGTGAATCTGAGGTCAGATTTTGTATCCACCCTTCCCATTGGCTAGAAAGCTGATCAATCAGAAATCAGCTATTCTATTTTAAGGCTTTTGTAACTTTTGATGAAACTTTACTGTAGGTTATCGATATGCCGGAATGCGAATCTGAAGTGGGTTTTTCGGTTTGAGATTTCATTGGTGAGAAAATGGACCAATCAGAAACGAACATTTTTCTCTCGACTCAAGGGGGTGATTAAATGAAATAAAATGAGTTTCTGATTTGGCAGTCATGAAGAGAGTAACGTATTCAGATATGTTAGCATGATTGCCGGTTGGATAATCTGAGTAACATCAGATATATATGAAGCTTTTTCAAGCTGGCAGTTCACCGAATAAAGTATTTTCGCTGTTCGGCTCTGAGTCTGTCAAGCTTTATTCGACTAGTAGTAATTTAACGAGTTCCTATTTCTTTCCTTAGTAGATGATGTCATAAGGAAGGGTTGATGTGTAACTGGCACATTTTCTGCGATGCTAATATGCAATAAGTGGTTTTCTTTGATAGTGTGCTCTTGACCTTACCTGATGAATTGTATCAGATCAGCTTTATCGTAAATTGTCCTATCTAGATATGTTTCTCGAAGTAGATATATGCCAGAGAAATATATAATGCGTAGAATTGCATTCACGCAAAACGCATTCAGGGTCCTGCCAACATTCGCATGCACACCGACAAATACCTCTGAAACGGAAAGCCTAGTTTTAGTCGATCCGACATTATCGGTATTTAAACGTACTCGCATTGTATTTTTTTCTGGCTAATTTTTCAATTATGCGCATAATTTTTCAGATATTCTGACTCGTATAATTTCCATACAGTTACTATAACTCGAAGAAGCTAAAATGAAAAAGATATTTGTTAATGTGGTCACAAGCTTTATGATAAATGTAGAAAAAACACCTATTGTTTTAATGTATTCAAATAATGGGGCACCTAGCCGTGAGTAGCGCCCCGAAGGAGCGCCGACGAACGACTAGTCGCCGATATTGCAAGTGCACCGTAGCTTCGCTTCGGAAAAGATCTACGTGAAAGCTAGGTTTATTGAGAATACTGCACTAAGATTCTCTTAATCAGGATTTCTAATCAAACTCTGATTTTTCAACTAGACAATTAGGTCGAAGAAATAAGGAATATTTCACAATAAAGTGACGGTTCGAGACTGCCCATCGAGAATTCTCATGTTATAAATGTAACGATTTTTCGAAGTGAGAGCAGCCTGAAATTTGATAGGGTGTAAGTCAAAGAGGATGATCTTATGGAAGAATAAGATTACACGTGGCAGAGGCTAGCCGCGAGTGGCGCCCCTTCGGGGCGCCGACGAGCGACTAGCTGCTGCACTGGGAAATTTCCTGAAGAAAGGCGTCAAGGTGTTAGGATTCATCGGAAAAATGCCAACAATCTAAATCTGATGGGTCTCAATAGGGACCAGAAGTGGGAAAAGACTGAGAAATATTTTTAAGTTAAGTATGAAAACAGTTTTTCTGTACGGGCACAATATCTGCACAGTACATTAGACAGAAAACATCACTCAAAGAATTTATATTCGTTGTATCGGAAGTAGATATAAACGAAATAGACGGGAGTTTTTCTGTTGGCATGTGTTCTTGTCTGTACTCATTCAAGTGTCGGAATGTATATGAATATATTCAAACTACCTATCTAGTCTGACGGCTGCTTTGAGTAGGAGCTTCTTTCAAGTATAGTATTCCGATTACAGATCAGATCTAATATGATTTATTTTAAGCTAGAAGTTCAACTGAACTCATATTTTTCTAGCGGGCGCTCTAGTAAACAATAGTGTCGGCTGATGTGCTAGTAAGCCTATGGATTTCTAGTAGAAATTTCAAGGAGTATGGCGCGTTTTCACAGTAGTATCGCGAATGCGTTTTGCTTCGGGGCCTCTCAGAAAATTGAATATAATCTCTTTTTTGGGTGCGTGTGGATACTGCCACCATAGTGCAGTTCTTTAGATTTCTGTTGAGTATCAATGTGTGCGTATCAATTTGATTAGATGAATTTATGACAAAAATGTTCACCCGGACCCGCATACCATTGTGTACAACGAGATTGATGCTAATATCAACGTACACACATGTACCCACTCTTTTGAAATGTTGAATATTAGCTTTGTTGAAGACTGTAAAGCAGTATATAACACCAAAAGAGCCGAGTATACAGTCGAGGGTCAAGCGAGTCACACGGACGAGCGTTATTCTCTAACGGTCGATATTGTGTGAATAACTCACTTCTGGCTCAAC
>CAJNOL010005578.1:0-11255 GCA_905250125.1 Rotaria sordida | reverse complement strand
AATGATGATTACAAAGAGAAAAAGGATTGTCTTCATCCGGTTTTATATCACGAAATATTTTTTTTTCTCATTGTCTCTATTTAAAGAGCATTTCCGCAACATCTAACGATGAAACATATGGATGCCGACGATGTTCGGATTTATATACGTGAACCCGACAAAGATATTTTTTATCAACTAGAAGATATGAGGTAATATGTCACCTATAATTGTAAAATGTTAATAGTGACTATAAAAAAATGCTTTTTTTTCCTCTTCGTATAGTGATGTCAAAGATCGTTCCGTCCTAAAAGTCGTTCAATTGAATAACAATCATAATAATAATAATAAAACACAAGTTTCATTTAAACAACCCAAATCCGATGACATATCCATTTATGTTCCGTTTACATCACGTCCAACATTGGCAAGTGAAATAACTTATCAACGATTAAGTCGTCTTGGTCGTATGCCATCAACAACATCTATTCCATCAACATCATCAAGAAATGGATCCATTGAAGATAAATCAACATCATCGACATCGGCAAATCCACAAATATCATCTAATACTTCTTCATCTCGTTCTCTTAGTGAGCCAAGACGTCGATCAGCTACTAAAGAAACAACGTCTACTATTAATAATCAAACATCTACAAATCCGAATTTAATGGGTTAGTAAAAAAAAATTCGAAGAGTTATTTCTGTTTTTTTATAATATGTATAAATTATATTTTATTGTTCTAGCTCCAAAGGTTATACCATCATCGCCAAGAAGTGGTTCAACGACACCGACAACACCTCGAATTGGTGATGACGAAGCTCAGTAATAATAAATAAATATGTGTCTTTAAACTATAATATAATAATTGTTTCTAGTAGTAAAATGGCTTGGATGGAAAAACAACTTGAATCATTAACTGAACTTGTTCAAGAACTAACACGTGAACGAGCTCTTAATGAACAACAATTATCAACAAGAACAGGAATCTATAGAGGTATTTTACAAAAGAAAATCTATACGATTGAATAATTTTTATGCAATTGATTGATTATTAAAAAAAGCTCTAAGGAATAATGAAGATTAATGCCTGTTAGGTTTTCAATTAATTTCTACCTGATGATGTCATTTCCTGCTCGAAGCGTGTTCAATGTAGGAGAAAGAAAAAAAAAGAGTACGAGTCATTTCAGAACAAACATATCTTAACATGAAAGAAAAAAGATGAATTCTATTTCCTTTATAATGACAAATCTACGAAGGGAGGAGGGGGGGGGGTGATCGTTCCTTCCTTCCGAACTATTTTTCTGAGCACAAAACGTCCGAAAATGAGCCGATACAACCTCTAATTTGATTTGAATACACATTTCATGACTTTGGATCGTTCTTTTTTTTGTTGAAGCGCTTGCATTTAACAAAAATCTTAGATCCGCCATTGATGATTCGATTAACTGATATGGGGTTTCTTTTTAGACATTAATGGTAAGTCATTACGTCAACAATTATATGAATTGAAAGTCAAAACCCATACATTACGTAATGATTTAATATCAATACGACGTATGCAACAGTCATTACAAGAAGATTTCAAAATGCAATTTGAAGATGCCAATAAAAAAATAGAAGTATATCGATTTTAAAAAAAATCTGTCTTATTTAATTATACAAAGAATTTTGTTGTTTTTTTTTACTTTTAGGATTACATTTTACGTTTATATCGAATCGAAACTCGTTCAGAACAATGTCGTACTATTGAAAATGAACTTGATTTATATATGATAAATAGTACAAAAATTGATCGAGATTTAGAGTATGATAAAATAAAGTTATTTTTATATTTAATTAAATGATATTTTGTTTTTTTTAATGAATGATAGAGATTTAGAAGCATCAGTTGAAGAATTACAAAATGATGTTAAATCTAAACAATGTTATGTAACAATGAATGATGTTGAAAGTTTTGCTTTAGTTCTAAGTACCATTAGTCGTTCATTAGTCGATTTAAAAGGTAAAAACAATTTAATAATAAATTAAAATTATAAAATAGGTTTTTTTCTTCTAAAAGCTTCATTTCCAGTGTTACGTGAAAAAATTTCTTTAGTTGGCCAACAATCAACTTTAAATGACGATCAAAAGTAATACTTTTATGAACGACTTTTTTTCTCATATTTTATTTTATTTTATTTTTTTTGGATGATTAGATTTTTACATGAAGAACCCGAACGTCTTGATTATACAATTAAAAAATGTAAACGTTTAACTACAATGCTTTATCAACTCAAACGATTAGCTGTTACTCAAGAACAAAAATCATTATCACAAAAACCACGATGTCAATATTCATTTGGTTCAAATGGAAAACCACTTGATCGTAAACGTTTATTAGAACAAATAGAATCAGTCACACAAAATTCTGATGGTCGAGTAAAATCTATTGAGGTTAATTTTAACATTTTTTTTTACAAACAAAAAAACAAACAAAGATTTATTCTCATTTTTAGAAAGCAGAAAAATTACGAGAACGTCGTTTACATTATACAAATCAATTAGATATACTTAAACAAATAAAATATACATCTGAACAAGTATAAATAATTGAGATATTTTTATTTATATAGAAAGTTGTACTTTGGTTTTTAGATGGATGGACATGATTCAGGACAATATTTTGATACACGAAGTTTAACAAATTCAATATTACTATCATCAAGTACACGAACAAGTATTTGTTCAACACAATCAACGACAGATTCAACAGCATTATCAAATAATTGTCCATCACCATCACTTTCATTTATTGTTCGTCAAGCAGTAATCTCTCCAACAAATGCACCAGTCGTAATAAATGATACAAAAACTCGTTCACAGATATCAATGAAACAACCAACAAAAGTAACATTTTCTCAACAATTAATAACAAATGGAAAATCTTCAACAAATTCACGTGATCATTCAACTGATTCATATTTATCAACAAATGGTAATTGTATAAATAAAAAAACTAAACCAACACCACCACCACGTATACAAAGTACATCATCATCAGCTGTTTCAAGTGGAGCATCATGTTCATCATCATCTAGTTCATCTTCATCATCAAATAGTAGTGCAAATTCACGTCCAGCAAATGGTTTTTGTGGTATTATACCACTTGTTATATCACCTGATCGTCGTCATAATGGACGATGTAATTCATTTTCATCATCAAGTACTGATACAGATTCAGTTATATCAAATCCTCGTGGAAATATGCCACATAAATCACCAATAGTTAATAATACAAAACCAATATTAATATCAAATGGTTTTCATCATAAAACATCAGCATCAACTAATTCAACAACATTAATGCGCGCTTCAGTTACTGATCTCTAGTACTGTTTATTGTGTATAGTTTCGATATATATAATATATATGTGTGCGTGCTTGTACAGCTTTGTCGTCTGTTTGTTTTCATTTTTTTTTTACTATTATTTTTTTTTCGCTTTTCTGTTTCTTTTTCTCTTTTTTGTTCGTATCGTTATATTATAGCAAAAGGCATAAAAGTCACCCATCATCATTCATCATCCAATATATTATATTCGGATAAGAAAAATCAATAGACCGAAACATCATAGCATATTGATAAAAAGAATGCAGTGATTCGAATAATATTTTTGGTTTTTTTTTTTTGACTATGAAAAGTGATATAGAAGACAAACAATAAGATGGGTGCAACACACAGGTAAGTCATATTATTATTATTGTTGAGGACACAGGGAACGTGTTATCGATAAAATACTGATTGAAACACAATATGTATGTATATGTCACAGTTCACACAATGATTTTAATCGCGTCCTTGCACGACAACCTCGAACATCAATTAATATGCCTAGATTTGACATACAAAACAATTTGATACAAGAACCACTTACTCATACACTTTCTGTAAGTATTTAAGATGAAAACTTACAGAACTATTCTTGTCTACCGAATATCTCCAAAAGCCTTAATCATTTAATAAGTACAAGTAACTCCGCTAGTGATCAAGCTTAATCAAAAATGTTTTTTTTTTGTATTTGACATAGAAGACTAGTAGGTTTTTATTGGTAAAGATCAAGGTCATCAATAGTGTAGAAAAGATAATACTTTTGGCTAGAAACAAGAAATTAGACCTTTTTCAATGTTACGAAGAATATGCATCATTTTGATTTCAATATTTACTGAAATTTCAATCGGTAATTATGGATTTTAGATCATACAGATCTTTGATCATTTCTTTTTTTATAATTTGTTTGACATTTTTTAAAACAATCGAATCATTGGTGCATTTCTTCATAGTAAATCGTTCGTAGATCTTCGAAAACTTTAAAAATCTTGAGAATGAATGCGTCAGATCACTTTATAACTCATTATTTTGACATTACAATTGGCTGTCTTGTTTCTTTTTTCGTGAGAATATATCAAAAAATTTACAGTAAAAATTTAAAATGATCTGAAATCCATAATATCAATAGAAATTCCATCAGATATTTTAAAAAAATCGTTGCATATTCTTCGTAGTATCGAAAAAGGCATAAGTTTTAAATTGTAATTGAAAGTGTTATCTTTTCTACACTATTCATAAATTTAGTCTTTACAAATAAAAACTTACTAGTCTCTCTCTTATATTAAATAGAAAAAGTTTTTGATTCATCTTGGTCACTAGCGATGTTATCTCTTTTGATTAAGTGATGAAAACTTTTAGAATACCTTATAAATATATTAAAATAAAACTCAACTGTCTTTTTTATCGAGTGCAAACGTACTCATATAACTTCTATACATCTTGCATACTGTTAACTTTGAAATAGGTCATACATATTAGAATTTGTTGTGATAAGAAGTTTGGATACAATAAGTAATATTAATCATTTTGTGAATGAATAGATTCCTGTTCCTGTTCCACAAAATAAAAGTCAAAATAAAAATGCAACTGCTATTCTTCGAAATAAATCACCGGTTGAAAATAAATATTCTGAACCAGTTCAAACAGTACAACAAGTGAAAATTTTATTTATTTCTATAGCTTTCTATAAATATTATTGATAAAACTTTGTAGATGTATGCATCACCACCTATCGAACAGACAACATCATCCTCTGCCATTAATAATTCAACAGCAAAGAAATTCAAACAAGAACGACCACAGCAACAAATAATTCAGCGAAATACTACTCATGACGGTAGATTTGATTTACTTGTACATAATCAAACAATGAATAATAATAGTGCTGTTATTTCACGTTCTATTATGACTCGAAATGATCTACGATGCTTGAAAAATTATTATTCTTCATTATTTCGACCTGAATGGTCTATAGTTGAACATAATGGAAAACAGTTTGTTGTTGAATTTACACAACGTACAGAACGACGTTTTGTACAATTTATGGATGACAAGACACATCAAATGAGACTTTTTGAAGTTATTGATTGTATACCAAGTACAATAATACGGCCATATAAACGTAAGTCTCAATCACTATTACCAAATGATACTTCTCGTCTTGATCGTCGATCAAATCAGCGTCGTGCTCTTCAACCAATTTCAAATTATCGATCACCTTCAAGTTTCGTTAACAAACGAGGTTTAAGTAAGTCTTCGGATGTTTGTTTTATACATTGAATATATTTCAAGTTGAACTAAAAATTTTCTCGATCTATAAGCCGCAATTTTATGCATATACCGCAGAAATTTTATTTCTAATCATATAAAATTTTAGGAAAAAGAATAGCTTGATGTATAAAACTTCTACCTTACAAATAGTCGTGTCAGTTTCATTGTCGAATATGATGCACAACACAATAATACTAATGTATCGTTCACTACTAATACTCTAAAAAATATTCATGATAAACCTTATACAATTCTATATCTTCCACAAATCCTACCAATAAGTCAACTAACAACACAAACTACTAGTAATGTAAACAGTGGTTAAGCGAAAACTCCTAAAGCGATGACGTAATACTTGTTACTTAATCATTTTAGGAGTCCTTGACTGACTATTATTTGCACTACTACAAAGTACAATCGATTCAATTTATGATCGTTCATAATCTAACTCACTGAAATCTTCATTTATTAATTTACAGAATGTATTCAATCAGTAGTATTCATCGAAACTGTTTCTTGTAGAATCACTATCATTTGAACAACCAACTTCAACATATTCTGATGATGATGTATCTACTTATACAACTGATTCTCTTGGTAAATATCCAACGATTTAAAGAATATGCCTATTTGATAATATCTATCTAGATTCAAATGAAGAATCGGAAACAGAAGATAGTCAAGAAATTGATCGAATATTGAAATCAAAAGAAATGCATAGCGGTTACACACAAACGTATCCATTTTTCTTTAATAATTATAATACTATAGCAGTTTTAAATGAAGCAATTGGCGGATACAATTTACCGATGCCATTTAGTTCATATGTTCGATCAGTATATCCAAATCATCGTCATCACTATCAAAAATTATGTACTATAAATAAGTATGTATTAAGTTTTGAAATAAAATATTTCATATTTTTTTAATATCACTAATATTTAGCTCTGCTCAACCAATTACGAAAATTTGAAAATTTCAACAACCTACTTATCTTGATTATGGGTCAATTCCAATTGCTTTCAAATAATTATGTAAATTTTGTCATTAGGTTTTTTTCTACATTTCCATCTTTCATTTTTTTTATTGTTATGGATTGAAATCTACATTCTTATTCGAAAGTATTATGTAGAAGTATTAGTAATAGTTAAGAAACAAATTTAGTTTTTTTTTTATATCGATATCCATATCATCCTTTTTTTTTAATTTTATGCATAAAATACATGATACATATATAGAACAACTCTGAAACGAACAGTTAATTTATTCAAATCATTCTTCTATCAAAATAGAAGATTACTGTAAAGAGTGAAATGTAAGATTCAAAACTTGTAAAACACTTTTGTACACAGTCTGTTACGATTATATTCTTATAATTATGTTATGCACCATATATTCAGATAATCATTATTACCAAAAGAATCCCTTGGTGAAGAACTAAAAAAAGTTTATGTCCGTATAAAGAAATAATACCATAAAAAAAAAGTTGCTATTGAACGTATCATGTAACCAATTTAATAGTGACTCATAAAACTGTAATAAATGAATCTTTATTTGTATATTAAACTGTGTTCAGATCAGCTCTTACTAGGAGTGATCAGTTATTGTGGTAACATAACTATGCTAATAGATCATTGAATAACGAAAAGTTACTGAATAATTAGTGAATATTCACAGAATACTAATTAACTAAGACTAGAAGAGGAGAAATTGACTGTTATGTTCCTTAGTGAATACCAGATTTTCTCATTGTCAAATACACAATCATCCAATATGAACTTCATGTTCGTAATCATATATCAATTTTTGTACAAGAGTTTCTTCAACTTTGGTTATTTAAATCTATCACTGAGATAGTCGCACACAAATACGAAACTCTATATAAAAGAGAACCCACACAAGTTTATAGAGTATGAGATTTTACATATTGTCATTCGATACATCAGTATTCATTACAGATCGAAGAGTTTCAAAATTGGGTTTCATTGCTCTTATTAACTGAGACATATCAAATGTAATCTATGGAAGAGAATATAATAAAAAAGATCAGATAAATTATTATTAAAATGCGCCTGTTTTGTTTATTCTTAGATAATATAAATAGTCTTATGTATTTGTGTAACTTTTCTCATTCAGCATATCCAATTGTGCTTATAAAATTAAACCGTCCTTTAGGTTCACGTCAGTGAAGTACATGTAACGTAACATCTGATGAAAAAAATTAAAATAAGTATTTAGAACTAACGACGAATTTTCGATTGTGTTTCTTAATTAAAATTTGATTTTGACAAAATCATGCATGTGTTAAGTGAGAGTTTGCCAAAATACCGATCAACATAAGTTGAGGTCGGCTGCAGAAAATTTTTAGATTTAGATTTTGATTATTTCATTCGAAATTCTATGAAAAGTTGTTAAGAAAATCCAAATATCTGCTCATTCTAGTTTACTTATTTAAAAATGGCAAGAACCATAATTCGTCAAAATTTCGAATCATACTCAAAAAATCGACTTTTTCAATTCTTCTCGTATTTTGCTATTCTTTTTCTCCGTCGTTTAGTAGTTTAAGGAACAAAACATCTCAGATGATAGAGATTTTTTCCACTACAACATAAACTATTCCTATTATTTTTCGAATGCCATTGTTTTTTAATGAGAAACGAATCAAATCAGAGAAAAACAAGGATAGAAGTTTTAGTCATGAATTTTAGATATGTTGTAACTGTAAACAAAGCACATCTTTTGATATATTTTCCTATGAGAAATTTTACCAGAATGCTATAAAATTTTTCTTCAAGAAAAATCGAAGGTAGTATTGTTTCATCCCTTTGACAATATAGTATTACTGAATTATTTCATGAATAATTCGAGAATACATTCATTTAGATAGTTTTACAATCTGAAAAATAATATGAATGCCAATAATTCGTGTTGTATTTGATGAATCATTGAGTTAGTCACTAGTGAGTACTGGATCAGCAACTCAAGAAATTATAGAACTACATTTCACATCTTGTCAGTTGATTTCGATGTGAATTTGATTGATATCATACTATCTCAAAGGCTTTGTGTCGTAGTTAGTATTTTTCTGTTACAAATGCATATGTTTGTTAAACATGCCGCTTAACATGAAACTTTTATCGAAAAGAGAGGTAACATTGCTCTATCTAATGTGGGATTACATACTATAAGATTTGTTTCCTGCGCGAGGATACCCATACGTAAAGGAAAAGTATATGTTCACTCTGTAGCTTCCTAGCACTATGGCTAAACAGGCTCTTGTCGGTCCTTACAATCAGGATTCATTGAGTTCTATTTGCAGTAAAAATATGAGCCCAAACAGTTGAAGTTTAGATAGTTTTTATCTGGGTGCAACACTTTTTTTGCGACTACTGTATATTCTTTACTGCCTTGGGAGCCGATGCAACATGATGTGGGCACACTCTGAAAATTTCTGATAGATAATAGAAAAGCTGCAGTTCTTCTGAAAGACATTTACATGCACTTATTACATCATAAAACGATTCAGCGAACAATTCTATCAGTTGTGAGTAATGTCGTTTCACATCTTTCAATGTCTGAAGACGTAGATATCAATGAAATAAATATCAACCACCAAAAGTTCATTATAGCGCACCTTGCTACGTGTTTTTGTATGGATCTTTTACAATGATTCTGCTATAAATTGAAGTATATATTCTACATATATTTCATTTTGACTACTCGTTCACTAATTGTCTATGATTGATCAAAACTATTGATGTAATCAAATTCCATCGATTTCAAATATTTAAATATTTGATGTCTAACTATAATAAATTAATTATAATAAACAATCAAAAATTTTATCAATGTACTATTTCAGATCATGCATTGATACTAATGAATATTAAATATCCAAGATCATGTAAACATTATTTTTTCTCGATGTATATCTTTCATGCATTTTTTGGTTGAACAACAAGTTTATCTTATCTTTTTTTTTTTTATCTAACTAAATTTATTATCAATCTGTTTTTTTTTTCATTAATAAAACAAACAATATCTATATAAAATATTTTACAATCTGACATTTAACTTGTTTATACATTATTAATTAAAATTACGTTCGACATTTTTTTGCATTAAATGATTGATTGAAATTAGAATCGACTAAAGGCCGTTTGAGTCCAATTTTTGATTCTTCACATAAAGATTGTTGTTGACTACTGATACCATGTTCATCTTCATCTATCATTTTCTTACGTTCAGCTTGCATTGCATCATCGAGCCATTCGACACGCATCGATGGTTCGATATTTGTACCATTGTTAGTATTATTATAATTAATATTACTTATTGATCGAATTATTTGAAGTGATTTTTTATTTTGTTCATCATCATTCATTGATGGACGAGATATAGATGCATTACTGTTACTATTACTATTATTATGATTAAGAAATTGTGCTAAAGATGATTCAAGATCATTGAGCATTGTTTCAGCTTCATTAGAAATTTGTGATGATTGTTTCGGGACTGATGGAATGACTCTTGGTGATGAAATTTCAATAGTAGGAGCAACTGTAGTAATATGAGGTTTTTTCTTCTTGTTGATAATTGGTATAATACGAGGAGTTTGAATAAGTTTTAGAGATGAAGTAGACTTTATTGTTGTTAATGAGGGAAGATGATTTTCTTCTTCTTCATCATCATCATCATCATCATCATCACCAGCAGAAATAAAGGTCTACAAAAAAATGACATAACTTCAATCATTTATATTCAATCGGTTTCATTCAAAAAATCAATTGGTGTTTTTTTGCCTACTTACCAAAGATCGATTTGGATCATAAGTAGTAGCATATAATTTTTCATCTACACGTTGTCCAAATTTTTGACAAGCTTTAAGCCATGCTGGATGTACACACAATGCTCTATGTTCTATAGCTTTTTTATATTCTTTTCCTCTTTTACTCAATTTTCCCTAGAAAAATCAAAAAAATCACCATAATTATCTTTCTATGTTTCGTTTTACTAGTTAAAAAAAAATGTCACCAACTTGACAAATATAATGAGTAAAAGGTACATCAAATACCCAAACAAATTTTCCACCAAGTGCTGTACATTGTTCATGTAACGTCGTTCTACTCGTCGCTAATTGTTGACTAACAAAAATGACAACACCTTGTAACGGAAGTTTTGTTTTTGCTGGCTAAAAAATAAAAAGCAAACACTTAAATAAATGAAAAAATATTTTAAGTAAAATTTCTTTTTTTATACTGATGATAGAATTTCTTTGGACATGATCGATTCTTGTTTTGAAGACAAGCAAAATTTACACAACTACAGAAATATTTTTATTTCACCAATCAAATATAAAACTATATTAAAGACATCTGCAGGAAAATATATTAACAAACCAATCATTTATTTAAACTGTTTTCTTTCTGAAAGGTTAAAAAACAACAGAATATTTCTTGTTTTACTTTCGCTACTTTCTATTTAGTCCATTGTTATGTGATTATTTTCATACACTCCAAATTTTGTTTTTTGTAAAACAGGCAATGATCTCCTGTTGTTATTCATCATTCATTTTTTATATTATCTTTTTTTCTTTGTCATTATTTTCTTTTGCTTATCAACAATCAACAATTGATT
>CAJNOL010005577.1:340-11255 GCA_905250125.1 Rotaria sordida | reverse complement strand
AATTACGCAGGATCCTATCGTTTCCTGCCGTACATCTTTGACCTGGGCAACAGCTCCTACAAATTCATCATCATCATCATCATCAAAAACTTATATGAATAAAAAACCAACAGCCATGGAAATATTTTTGAACAGTGTCGGTGATCAAGTTGTCCCAAAAAACACTACTACTTCACGTGCAACAATAATTGAAGAACTACGTAATTATCGATCATTAATAACTAAATATAACAGTCAAAATCGACCAGATATATCTTCTTTTCTTACGTTTTGGAAAAATTATGAATTTACACTGCCTTATCTTTTCAAATTAGCACAAAAATTTGGATGCACACCAGCAACTAGTGTTCCAGCTGAATCAGCATTTTCAACAGCATCTTTTGTGTACAGGAAAGAACGATCACGATTATCGGCAAAAAACCTAGAGGCAACTGTTTTCTTAAAAGTAAGTATTATAACTATATAACATATCGCATAGTTAAGTGTTCTCGATTCAGAAATAAACTGATTTCGAGAAAATAACTTGATCTGATACTATTTCTCATTCTTTCAATACAGAGAAGAACTTTCTCTCATATAAATGTTCTACCCATAGGATCGACTCTTCATCATAAAATAGTACAAATAATACAGTTTGTCTATCAAAGAATATTGAATAATTAAAAAACAACGATTTTAAATCTTTCTATACATCCTTCAATAAACTTTACTACTACCACTTGCTGAGTTGAAGAACTTACCAAAAAAAAATCATATTCTTCATGATACAAATAAAACAAAATAAATATTCAACAGACCTATGTAAAGACCAATTGGTAACTCTACACTGGAAACGTCACAAAAAACTCTTATAATCATGATCACACTCAAACAATAGTCCATCTCATAGTAATCCCCACAGACATTATATTCATACAAGAGGACCTGGTAGTAGTGAGAATTATTGTCACCCTTATAAATCAGAATAACTAGTTCGTTACTGTTATAAATAACAAGGGCAATTTTCTTTTTCTTATAAATAATAATAATTATTCCTTGCTACAAATAACAAGAAAAATTATCTTTCTTATAAATAAGAACTATTTTGTTTTTCTTATAAATTATGATAACTAGTTTGTTGTTGTTACAATTAACAAGAAAAATTCTTTTTAGAAATAAGAATTACTAGTTTGTTACCTTTATAAATAACAAGAACAATTTTTGTTTCCTATAAATAAGAACTTGTTTGTTGTTGTTATAGATAATAAGAACGATTTTTTTCTTACAAATAACAATAACTAGTTTGATGTTGTCATAAATCATAAGAACAATTGATTTTCATATAAACAAGAAGAACTAGTATATTGTTGCTATAAATAAAACGAACAATATTTTTCTTATAAATAAGAATTGCTAGTTTGATGTTGTCATAAATCTCAAGAACTTTTTTTTTCTTATAAATGACAATAACTAGTGTTCCATTATTGTAAATAACACGAACTATTCTTTTTAGAAATAAGAATTATTAGTTTGTTACCTTCATAAATAACAAGAACATTTTTTTTTCCTATAAATAAGAATTTTTTGTTATAAATAACAAGAATAACTTTTTCCTTACAAATAAGGATTAATAGTTTGTTACTGTTGTAAATAAGAAGAACAATTTTCTTTTGTAAATAACAATAATTATTTCTTATTGTTATATATAACAAGAACAGTTTTGTTTTTCCTTTTCATATGAAGAACTATTTCGTTTTTCTTATAAATAACAATAACTAGTTTGTCGTTATTATAAATCACAAGAATTTTTTTTTCTTATAGATAAGAATGAACAGTTTGTTACTGTTGTAAATAACAATAACAATTCTTTCTCTTATAAATAACAGTAACTATTCTGCTTTTCTTATAAAAAAACAATAAGTAGCTGGTTATTGTTATAAATCAGAAGAACAATTTTTTTTTCTTATAAATAAGAAATTGTGTGTCGTTGTTATAAATAAGAATATTTTTTTTTTATAAATAACAATAACTAGTTTGTTGTTGTGATAGGTAACATAAACTATTTTGTTGTTAGTATAAATAAGAAGAACGATTATTTTTAACAAATGGCAAAAATTATTTTGTTGTTGTTTTAAACAACAATAACTATTTTGTTCCTGTTATAAAAAACAATAACAATAAATTCTCACTTTAAATGCCACATAATGGATAAAAGTAACTTGTATAATCTAAGTAACATGATGTTTTTGCTAATGCTCGTCAATATGCGATTATATTAGTTGAGTACATTTAATCAGTCTAGCATCTCAAAAATATAAAATAAATTCTTAGATCGGTAACAGATGTCGCAACTTAAATATGCTGAGACATCTAGCATCTTTTTGTGAGAGAATCGTTTTATAATTATTTTGTTTATGATTTTAGGACAAACTTGATGAATAAATATACAAATGCATCTGTACATGTTTTCTACATGCTCAAATATTTAACTTTTTACTATTTTCAAGTACTGTACATTTTTTCTGATGTATCTAGTCAAACTGTAATCCAGTTTTTTTTCGTATCTTTTTTTACATATATCATTTATATATGACGTGTTTTTTTTTCTGTTATACATTTTATTCTTAGTCATTACAATAAATTTTGTTTCAATTAGGATGATATTACAGTGTACCTCAATTTGTTTTCCCCCTTTTGTTTTCTTTAGTTTTCATCGCTAGACTTCTTTTATTTGTTAACTTCCTATAGATAGAAAGAAAGCCCAGAACGCGCTGCATCTTTCGATATATTTACGTTATATATCAAACGCAGTTTGAAGCATAATAAATGTATTAGGAAAAAAAGTGACATTTTTTTTACTACATGGTGTTCAGAATGTTGTAACATTTTTCATTTTGCATATACCTCGGCTTAGAGAAATAATAAAATCTTGAATTTTTTTCCAAAAGATGCGCGGTGAAAAGCTCTATCAAGACTGCATGATTGAGTTCCTTCTTACCTGCTCTATTGATTTTTCTTACATTCAAAATGAACAAGCTACATTATAGTGTCACTCTCACCATATTGTAAATGTTCGGAACATTTTGTTGTTTTGCTTATATCTCGACTTGAGAAAATGATAGAATATTGAATTTTTTCAAAAAAGATGTGCCGTCGATAGCTCTACAAAAGCTGTAGGGATTAGTTTCTATGGCGAATCAGAAAAATGTTCCAAACATGTTTAATATGATGGGAAGTGACACTGTAATGTAGCTTGTTCATTTTGAATATAAGAAAAACCATTACAACAGGTACAAAGGAATCCAATCATGCCGCCTTGATAGAGCTTTTCACGGCGCATCTTTTGGAAAAAAGTTCAAGATTTTATCATTTATCTAAGCCGAGATATATGCGAAATGAAAAATGTTACAATATTATGGGCACTTGGTATTGTAGTAAAAAAAATGTCGCATTTTTTCTAATACACTTTTTTAACCTTCAAGCTACATTTGTTGTTCAACATAAGTATACCGAAAGATGCCGCGCGTTTTGGGCGTTCTTCCTATCTATAGGAAGTTAAAAAATAAAAGAAGTCTAGTGATGAAAACAAAAGAAAATG
The DNA here is from genome assembly GCA_905250125.1 of Rotaria sordida. Classification (NCBI taxonomy): domain Eukaryota; kingdom Metazoa; phylum Rotifera; class Eurotatoria; order Philodinida; family Philodinidae; genus Rotaria; species Rotaria sordida. Next base: position 7,678 of record CAJNOL010005577.1, on the reverse strand, counting down.
AAAGGAGGAAAACCAATTGAGGTGCACGGTAGTTATAACACTATGGATTTATGATAAAAGTACGAGTTTAGTATTACAGAGACTTACAAAATCATTGTGTTTTTCTAATAATATTTCCAGCCTTATATTTAATTTTGCAAAACAGAAGAACTTCTACTTTCGTTGTCTATCGTAAATTACTAATACTGTTGAAATATATTAATAATATTTTACGTTATAACGATTGGCACATAGAAATATAAGAATAGTCAGCCAATTCAATATTATTGCTTATATCATTATTTTATCAGCCTGAGAGTCAATGCATTCCAGTATATTAGAAAAGAGGAAGGTACTGTTCGATTTGCGGAATAAACATCAAATGACTAAGTACCCAGTCGGACTGGGTGTCCAGTTCGACTGGGTATCCAGTCGGACTGGGTATCCAGTCCGACTGGATACCCAGTCCGACTGGGTACCCGGTCCGACTGGGTGTCCAGCCCGACTGGGTATCCAGTCCGACTGGGTACCCAGTCCGACTGGGACCCAGTTACTGGCACTGGTGCATCCCTAGTTGGAACGCATTTCGTTCAACGTCAGTTTGAAAATCTACGAAATTGATTATTCTTTGTTTCATGAAAAAATCCTAGACATGTGCAAGAAGTCTTTCCTCAACAGAAGATAAGATGTATGAGGATACATTATGAGCAAGTTTGTAAATATTGGACGTCTAGTTCTCACTAGCAGGTCCATGAGCAAGTCTCTCTAATTTAATCTCATCTATCATCGAAGCACGATTATGTTCTGTCATAGTCTTTTATCGAAGAACAAGATTGGTCGAGTAGAAATCAACCGTAGGCACTTTCTTTTCCAACCAGTCTATACACGATTTTAGTTCTTGATTGAGGCAAATAGTCACCTTGTAACGTACTTCATATTCGTGTTGTAGACATTGACGTTTGAAAAGCAGAGCTTGCTCAGCCAAAATATAAGATTATTTCAATGCATGAAGGTGGATAAAAGATTGAGCTAGACTATACATTAATCAAGTGTAGGGATTCTCAAAGCCTAATTAATAGGAATTGAGCAGTCTTCAACTTTCAGACGATATTGCTCTTTTCTTAGCGTATATTGAAGTGATTCATACAACTATAGACTTGTGTTCAAAAACCTAAATGCGAAAGCAATACTCTCAGTAGATAGAGCTTGTGCAACTCATTGAAAGAACATAAAAAAATGTTTGAACCACAGAGGTCTCCCACACTCATTTCGACTAGTGAGAAAGTTGACACAAATCGTGCATAAATGTCAAACACGAGATCTTAATATTCTAACATAAGAAAATTGAACGGTGTATTTTCTCGTTATGATAAGAGTACGTGCCTAAAAACATAGTTGCTTGAGGTTGTTTGTGGAATGGCAAGACAATGGACATGGAAACCACGCTGATTCAACTACTTTTATGTTGGTCGAATAAACCCCACAAGCTTTAGTGGGCTATTGGTAGATGGTCGGATCTTTTTTATGAGTCCACAATTATATCAAGTATTTTCTTTTCTGAGAGAAAGCGTCGTTCACTAAAATATTGCTGTCTACTATCTACTGAAACCTATCAGAAAGTAGCTCTACTCCAGCTATGGAATAAACTATATTTTTTAAAAGAAGCTTGACTAAAAAGTAATCGTAGGTAGATAATGCAAACTTGATGCTAGTCTACATATTTTTGTTTACATTTTTATAATTATTCAAAGAAAAATCTTGACAACGGATAATCATAAGCGGTAAATTTGGCTCATGGGTTCGTTTCTCTTTGAAACCAATAATTTTTTTGAATAAAGTACTTTATGTTTAATAAAACTCCTCAGAAGATATTAGTCGATGTGAAATACAAACTTGAGTTCTACTTTCTTATTCTTTTGTATTCTTAATGAAGAAAAAATTGATCAAAGCCACGTTTTAGAGAATCTGAATTCCATTTTCCTTCTTTCTGAGTACCAGAGCTATGTTAAGGAAATTATGAACATGAATCTCTATCTCTTTGTTCGTTGATAGTAATCAGAAAATATCCCATTGATAATCAGAGGAAAATAAGCAATATTTTGCGAAAGAGCATCAGAGCATACTAAGAACTTTGAAGACAAATGAGGACATGGCAAATGACGACCATCCATCTTCAGAGTAATAGAACATTGAGGGTCACTTTATGCTTGAACTTACTTCAATCGTCAGAAGAATGATACCAGTGTATTCATTCACAAGCAGCGTTAAGAATCAGTGTGGATTCTGGGCTTAGATGTAACTGTGTAGTTCCTTTAATAAGTGACCAGCTCTAGTAGGTTTTGAAAAGATATCAATGGCTTACTCAAAAATTTTGTTCTAGCAATATAGATTACATGATTCATGTTTTTTTACGATTTTCATGATTTCAGATGGTTTTAGGGATTTTAAACAAAGATCTCGATTGTAATGAATATCATGGGTTGAATGATTTTTGTGTTTATTTTTCAAAGAAAGGATTTCGTTTCCAGTGAATTGTCGAAACTCTTCGCATGGCATTCAATAAGATTATAATTTTCGAGCCATTGTCAACACTGATATTGAGGCGACAAAGAGGTACTTATCTAGAATCGGTTAGCTGATAGAGTGATCTAAATTACACTCTGCCACACTTTATTTAACCGATCGAAATTCGACAGAATGCTCTAACGAGGAAACCTCTTCAAGTGCTAAAAAGCTTTTGAGCTCAAAGTTTGTCCACAGAGAGGGGATGTATATACTAGAAAAAGCCTTAAAGGATATCGATCCAAGTAGCGATTTGGCTGAGATAGCAGCGTTTTACTATAATTTTTCTGAAGAACCTCACGTTGCTAGTAAAACTGCCGTTTTGAATTTTGACCTGAAACTTTGTCCCCATGAAGATCTCAATGAGACTAGCTTGTCTACAAAGTTTTAGAATTTTTGGATAACTTATCTCCAAGGTACCAATATGTTGGTATAAAGACGTTTTTTTTATGAATATTGTGTTACGCATAGGTAGTTTAGAAAATCCATATCTCAGAGATAAATTGTCTAAAAATTCTGAAACGTTGTAGACAAGCTAGTCCCATTGAGATCTTCATGTGGACAAGGTTTCAGATCAAAATTCAAAACTTTAATTTTATTAGCAACGTGAGTTCCTACAGAAAAATTATAGTAAAACGCTGCTATCTTAGCCAAATCACAATTCGGCCCGATATCCTTTTAGTCTTTTTCTAATATATACATCCCCTATCTGTGGACAAAATTTGAGCTCAAAAGCTTTTTAGCACATGGAGAGGTTCTCTCGTAAGAGAAAAATAACATTGTTTATCAAAGTAGTAGATCTATGATGGATTGATCATTCAACTTCCATTGAAACGAACGGAACATATATTATCATGACATTGAATGTTGATCACAGTGACATGCAGCATTCAAAGAGCTAGATGCATCACTGAATTATGCAAAGCAAGGAACTCAAAAAAAGGAGAAGATTGATCGATAATAGAAAGATCAACATCAACAAGAAATTAAACAGCACGAACATAAGTACTCTGCACAGTCATCTCATGAGATGACGGTTGACAAAAATGATACTAAGACGAAACAGAATTTGGAGCTTTTTGAGACAGCAAGATTCTCATCACTTTGAGAGATTCGTGTGGAAAAATTGAACTAAAGAGGAAAAAGAGTCAGACATCGATCGTACAGTGCCAAAGATGTCTCTCAATGAGTTAAATATACGAAAGAAAGTGTTTCCCTCTTGTCTTTGACAGTTGAATAAGATCAAAGACTTTCATAAGTCACTGGAAAAAAACGAAATGCTATCCTTTATGGTCCAGAATGCTCTCATGACAAACTTACAACAATGAGAATTCTTAAACAATTGAAGGGATCTACTTGATTTTCATTAAATTTCTATTTTATAGCGAATCTTTGAATCTTTCCGAACGATCTCGGAAATATTTTTTCAGTTATTCTCATTTGGGTTGATTTAAATAAATTATTTTTTTTTGTTTCGCAGGATCAGGCAAGAAGGCAATTCAAAGCATTTCTTTAGACGAATCTAAGATACTTTCTATGTTGCGGGATGAATTAATTTGACGTTTGAAATCAAAGCAACGGTCTACGATAAGTTATATGCAATAAAGATTTATATTGTTTCCTTTGAAACACACGATTATTTCTATTTACCAAAGGGAAGAATTATCATCCACACAGACATATCTGCATGTCTACCTGTCTGTGCAAACCAATCACGAAGCAGTATATGTATCCAGAATGAAAATCATCGTTTAGAGCAGAATCTTAAACCTGTTTCTCATAAGTCTTCATGATCGTCATAGTGAGATTAATATGTGATCAAAAATGATCGATAGTACAAAATTCGAAGCCACAAACTAGTTTCTTCATTTTTTGAATGGAAGCATTAAATGTGAAATATGAGCCGGCATTTTTCTCCCTTGACATCTATCAAATCTAATCAGAGTAGATCAAATTAAGAATCAGATAACAATTTAGTTTTTAAGGATGAGAGAGATCGTACTGGTATTTCGAGTTATACGCCAACAGATTACTTCACGATTTGTGATAAAATAGTATTCTAAAGTAGAGCTCTACACAAGTACTAAGAACCTTGTTTCGTCCTGCGTCATACCATTTATAGAAAGGCAACCTCCCACATTAGGACGAGAAGTTCGTTTATCAATAAAGTTTTAAAGTCCATCTAAGATACTTTCTGAATTAATCACTGAGATCAGATGATATCCGAGATGCAGTTAATGATAGGCTCGAAGAAATTTTCATAGATTCATATGAGGAGCACTTTTTTTTGAAGTAAGGTAGAATAATTATTAGATAGTAAGCAAAATCGACGGCTAGCCGAAAATAATGTCTCGAAGGATCACCGACAGTAGCAAGAAAAGTCTCTACTGATTTTGATGAAAACATGTGTTGAAGGAATAGTTGAGATTAGTTCATGAGATTTCGTGAAATGACGATCAAGGCCATATCTCATGTGGTTTCAGGGAAGGAGTTGATAATCGTCCGGAGTTGGTTGTGAAGTAGTGGTTTAAATGAAATATAATGCAGTATTTTTTGAATACGACACAATCAAAGGCTGAAATTCGAATACTATATTCTATTTTCTCGGATAAAGTTGCCCATTTTTGAAAGTACAACAAACCGAATCAGTTGGAGGGCATTCATATCAATCATCAATCCCGTTCAAGTTGCAGACTGTTGCAGATATAGAAATATCGTGATCTTGACATACACTATTTTCTTTCAGCAGTGAGATTACATTTAGCACTTGTAAGTTCGACATCGATGTACTATGATTATATATGTAGGACAGAGAATACGAACAATTAAGATTTGAATAAAATCAAGTTCTTGTTGTGATTTAGACAACATTCCACAAAAGAGTACGAAGTCTTGTATAAGCATATGTAGCGTTTCAGAGTAGTTGTTTTGAGAAGTCTAAAACGTAATTTTCAATGGTTTACATAGTATTTAGATAGAAATTTTATTGGAACCGATTTGTATTGTTACAACATGAGTTGTTTTTTTTTGATAAAATATATATATAGAATTATATGAGTGAAGGAACAACTAATATGTTAACAGATACGTTAAAGCTGGTTTTGTTTGTAGGGGTTTTAAACGAACATGATCTGTTTTGGGAGAATCTTTTAGAAAGAACGCGCGAATCGATTTATTAATGAATACTATTCTGCTTCGATATACCCTGACCAAAACAGAATCATCTAATATGTTGCACACGATTAGGTAATGCAGATAAAAATAATCGAAAAAATTACCAGCATTTCAAAGTAAACCTTGCTCACTCGTATTGTAGTCAAGTGAGCTTAATCCATACCTAGACTATAATAGAATCTTTTATTCTCATCGATCTGAATTTTAGAGCTACATTCATTCCTTCAAAGCCTTTCATGTATATAGCAAAGTCAAGAAATTGGGAACGTACAAACAGGAATGAAAATCACAAGCCATTATTTTTTATATTGAAATTCAAATTACGAATATATCTTGACAACACGAAAATATCTCTATACTGCCGAATGCGCGATTTATAACAAAATTCCTCTGAAAATCTCATTCTTTCTAATGTCAGAGAGTCTGAAGTTTGATAGAATTTTCATTGTACGTAGCAAACAGTAATTTGTCCATATTTCACATACATAGGAAGAAATGTTTCAACCGTAATGATTCATTATTTGTTGAATAGGGTAGTTATTCCTGCCTACACTATAATCAGATTCAGGACCACAGAACAAACGCAGAAGAAATTCACACAGGAGTCGGCAATACGTCAGAGGAGATCCATCAATAATGCATAGAGAGCGATGATATCATATGTGAAAGATTTCTAACAATATCGTTATCTTTCGTGGATTTGGCGATGGGTCTTTCGCAAATCACACAGAACTTTCAACAGACTCCTCTCGTCCAATAGCGATTATCGGTGCTCATTTCAACAATGACACACTACTTGATATTGCCATAGCCAATTACGGAAACCACAGTATCAGTATACTCTATCAATATGGAAATGGAAGTTTTTCGCTTCCAATTACATATCCGACAGGTTACGATTCTTTTCCGTCCTCAATAGCTGCCGGAGATTTCAATAATGACAACTATTTAGACCTCGCCATTGCCAATTACGGTACTAATAATGTTGTGATACTTTTTGGAAATAGCAACAGCACTTTTGCAAAGCAAATTACCATCTCAACTGGCATTGATTCTCAACCATACTCCATTGCCATTGGTGATTTCAATGCAGACAACTTTCTCGATATCGCTATCGCTAATTCTGGAAGTCATGAAGTAGGTGTGCTCCTAAATAATGGTAATGAAACTTTCGCTAATCAAGTCAACTATTCCATCAATTCTGCTTCTCCAATTGCTATTTCGGTAGGAGACTTCAATCAAGATAATCGATTGGACATAATCACCACGAATCAAGGCGCTGACAATATAGCCATACTTCTTGGATATGGGAACGGCAAATTTGCAAATTCAATTATGTATCCAACCGGATCTTCTTCTTCGATTTCAGTTGCCGTAGGTAATTTCAACAAGGACCACCGATTAGATATTGTCGTTGTAAACAATGATACTGGTGCCATTGATATTCTTGTTGGACGTTACGAAGGCTTTCAAAATCAAACAAGGTATTCAGTTGGCTCTTATCCACAATCTGTAACTATTGGTGATGTCAACAATGACACTCGACTAGATATCGTTGTCGCCAATTGGAATAGCAATGATGTGAGTATCCTTCTTGGATATGGGAATGGTTCTTTTGAAAAT
>CAJNOL010005576.1:307-11259 GCA_905250125.1 Rotaria sordida | reverse complement strand
ATGTGGCAAATCATTAGAGAATTTACAATTAGTTATTACACAATTAAAAACACATGTAAGAAATATTGAACTTGATGAGATGTATGAATGAATAAATAATCAAATATCCTGCATAAACGCAGTGTACAATGAATTTTATCGTCATCAAGAAGAACTGAAAATGATTTCTTACAAACAAAATGAAGCTATGGTAACAGCTATGAACAGTATGTTTCAACTCATAAATGGATAGTGAAGAAATTAAAAAACATATGATTTATATTAATCCTGAGATAATTAATCATTTCAATGGAACTGACGTTGAGAAAGATATCCTTTTTTTCTATGTTTTATGAATAGAACATGTTCCTAATTTTAAATGGTACAGTGCGAAAGGAACGAATAGTTTCGGTAGTGTTGGAATTTTAGTTCATCAAAAACTGAGAACTTCGTTAATAGAAGAAACAGTTAACTTTGTCTTGATTCAAATGGAAATTATGGATGAAAAAATTCTCATTGCAAATATCTACGTTATTAAATTAAAAGAATGGTTAATTGATAATGGTTTTGAAACCTTACATCCTTGCCACCCAACTTCAAAAAGATCGAACTGTGTAATTGATTTTAGAATAGGAAGAAATAAAGAAAATTGGGAGATTCAGAGACTCCTTGAGGGTAACTCGGATCATTATCCTGTATTGTTTTTATCACTCTTTCCTGTTACTAAAAATGGTGTTTTTAGGAAAACAAACTGGAAACTTTTCACGTTTTTTCTTGAAGTAGTACATTGCTATTGGAATACAATTGTATACGAAATAGATTATAATACTTTCTTTGACATTTTTTCTCCCTTTCTAGCAGCCTTGAATAATGGATGTACCAATTTTGAACAAATTAAACATTTTAGACCTTCTTGGCTATTTTACCTGGTAGAATTACTCAGAACAGTAAACAAATTTAAAAGAAGATTTAGAAAAACTAGATTTTTTGAAGATTATAAAACATTTAAATATTGCGAAAATATATACAAATAAGAAAAACTTAAGTTTGAACAAGAAAAGATAGAAAAGAAACTTTAACAAATGAAAGATGATCAAAATATTTGGTCTCATGTACGTCAAATTTTTAAATCGTATTCACCAGCGTTCAGAGGACTTAAAACACCAAATGGTGTAGTGAAAAATAATCAAGAAATTGCAGATCAATTAGCAAATTGCTATGAGAAACACTTTGCTGAACCAACATCTGATAGTAAGAATTACTTTCATTCGAAATGTTTAGAAGCATATGAAAATATTAAACATTTTTCAAATCTTCCTTTAGATCAGATAAAGATTTAGGTAGTTATTTTGCAGCGGAAGAAATTCACTCCCAAAAAGTCATTGGATAGCGTAGAAAAATCTGCGTTCTTACTTAAACAAGTTCCATCTCAGTATTTATGTACAATTACAGTTCTCTTCAACAAATGCGCGGCTGATGGCAAATTTTTTGAAGGAGTCAAAATTTCAAAAGGTACTTTTCTTTCTAAAGACGATGTATTCTCAACTATAGATCGTCTTCGTTCTATCTCACTTCTTTCCAATCTCGGAAAAGTTTTCGAAAGAGTTTTAGTAGCCAGAATTGAAAAATGATGCAATGATCAAGGTATCCACTTGGATCAACAATCAGACTTTACCGCTAAAAAACGGTTGCAATCTCGTATTTTAGGAATAGCAGAAGATTTTGAGATTAACTATTGCTGCACCTAATAGTGCAGCCCTAGCGCTTTTTATAGATTTTTCAACAGCTTTTGACTGTGTATGGTGGCCAGCATTGTTCTATACTCTAGAAAAATTTGAAATGCCTATTGAATTGAGGAAGTGGATTCTTAATTGGCTTCAAAATAGGTGGATGAGAGTATCTCACGGTGACTCAAAGTCCAGATTACTTCCTATTTTAGTAGGAGTACCACAAGGAAGTGTGCTTGCTGTTCTTTTATTTAGATTGCACGTGCATTTTTTGACTCCGCACTTTCCTCAGATTGTAAGTCATCTTTTTGCAGATGATGTAACACTTATTATATAAAGTGATTTAGAAAAACGCCTACCTAGTTATATAAAATACCTTCAATCTCAAGCTAGAACAGTTTTGAATATTCTAGAAAAATTTTCGGATAACTATATTCTTCCAGTGAACGTTGCAAAAACAAAAGCAATGTTAATTCATAACGCGGTAGTGATCTGAAAACCTGAAATTGTATATAAAGGAATTCAGATTCAGTATGTAACAAATTTCAAATGCTTAGGAGTCCATATTTGTGCAAAATTAGGGTGGGGAAAATTTATAGAAGATAGATTGCAAAAAGTGAGGAAGTCGTACAATGGCTTGAGAAAAATATTCCATACAATCCCACAAAACGAGATTAAGATAAAAAGAAGACTATTTCTCGCTTTTTCCCTTTCTCAATTCATCTGGCTATTTTTTTGCTCTTTTCATTTTACTCAGAAACAAAAACCAAAAATTGAACACGCTTTTGGAACAGATCTAAGGTTTGTGGATTCCCTTTGGGAGTATGACGATCTCGCTACCCTTGCGTCAAGTCACGAACTTTCTATGCGTGACTATTTATTTAAATATTGGATAAGATTTCAAAATCATTTGGATACAACCCCTGAAGCAGGCACTTACAGACAAACGTTAACTACTTACGTCCTTGCGAAATCTCCGTTTAAAACGTATTACAATAGTATGAACTTTAGGAAAAATAGTCGTTTCCATAAAAGACTTGCTGAACGTGCAAAACATATATATTTGGATGTGATATCTTTCATTGATATTCATAGAGAACAATATGGATTTTTTAAAAAGTCAAGCCTAACTCTAGAATATTTTGTCCTGAAATATTTCTGTGTGAAACCACCGTAAATAAGGACAAAGATTTAAAATTTGATTTTTATGGGTAGAATGATTTCTTTTATTAAATATATATCCTTGTAATGTGCGTATAGATACATGTTCTTATCAAATGTTAACCTTTATGGAACAATAAACTGAATGTTTAAAAAAAATTGTTGACTTGATCCCGACCACGGCCTTATTTTCGTAACAGTTTGGGAAATTCACATGAGCTCGCGGCTGCAGACTGAATCCGAAGTTTACCCGCTTTCTGTATCACAGTGTCGAGTTTTCATTAAAAGTCCTCAGTTCATTCCCAGTTTCAGTTGTGGTTGCACTATTAGTCTCAGCTTTGATATCTACTTCAGAGAGAACTCAGAGACCCAGTCGCATTCTCAGCTACAGTGTCGGCTTCGTATACGATCCTAGTAACCATTTCGGTGACGGTTTTAGGACATGGATTCTTACCTTCTCCTGGTACCCTACCGGAAATCAGGTTCAGTCAGTGTCAATGTTATGTGGTGTAGGAAGGATTCACATTAACACTCAGTAATAATCGACAAGTCGAATCTAAGTCATCATCGTTTTTTAATATTTTTGTCTATTAGTCTATAATAAGAATAAAATTGATAGCTTAAAGGAGTATAAAAGCTATGAACAAAATGAGGGCAAAAGTTTTTGGGCTTCTTCTTACACTTGCAGATAAGTATGTTACTTCATGACATGCTAAAAGCTTATTCTCCATTGAAGCTCGTTTTAATACCTAGCGTGTTAAAATATTTAACATAGAAAATAGTGTATTTATTTTTTGTAATTGTTTTACCAGCAATTGATGTAACTTTATTCTATCAGTATTTTTTTGTTTGTTTATATAACAAAAGTCAACAGAAGAACAATTCATGTTCGAGGATCTTTTCTTCAAGATATTATTCAATTACTCAGTTGTCAACCAATCGATTCAATATCAATATTCATAATGATTATTATAAAAATCCCGTAACTCTTTACTTATTAGTTAGGTTGACTGAAACCACATGCCTAAAGATTGAAAATATAGTACTCTGTTAATCTTTATCAAAAAGGCGTTCCATGATTTATCGATTTATTTTCAAAAACTACACAATAAAAGAAGAATTGTGAAACATAAAAGAAATACGATACCACACTGTTTGGAGTATACATAATTCTTTAGTTTTGACTTTTTCTATTTCTTGACTATTTTATGACATCGTATCATTATTCGACCTGTAGAAAATATTCCACGTACTCTGTTTGATCTTCTAGCTTGTGTGAATAATTCATATTCACTTATGACTTTAACAAGAATAAAAGCGCATGGAAAGAGACTTATATCAACTTCTAGAACAGTTTTTCTACTTTATGATAGATCGAGACAAATTTTAATATCTCCAAAATATCTTGCTTTACTGTATTTTATCATTATGACCGACTAATAATTGATTTTTCGATCAACAACAGAGGATGTACTTCCTACAAAAGTAAATTTTGAATGTCTTCTAAAAATGTGTTATCTGTTATGCAATTTATAATACACAATGCTCTTCTCATACAGGATTAGTAATGAATTAATTGATTGAAACATCACTTTCACTTGAATTAGTTGAGGTAGGAAAAATAATTTCAATATTAGTGGAGTTGTGTGCGTACAAAAGAGCTACTAAAGAGATCCTATCAATAGTCATGGAAACAATTCATGTACAAGTGATTTACTTCTTCTTTTTGTTGGACTAGTATTAAGTAATATGGTTATACGACACTGATATCTTCTACTCGACTGAAGTGTAGTGAAATAAAATAACAATGATATAAATGTCTACTTTGTGTTGCTGCATCGAAACTCTTTTTCCATGATTTGCTTTCTGAGTTAGGTTGGTTTGTATAAATATTAATACAAACAATTCGAAACTGAGTGTATATAGCAATCATACGCATTGCATAACATGAGTTATGCGCAATGCTGACACATTTTCCACTACTATTAAAGTTTAAGTTAGCCCTCCTGACGGTTAATGTGAATAGTAGAAGCAAAACCAAAGATTTAAAGTTGACTTTCATTCTGTAGCTCCGGTTTTATTGGTGAAACTGTATATTTTAAAATCTACCTAGACATTATTTCTCTTTTTTACAATATTTTGTATTAGTTTATATTATTTTCTTTGATATGAATGAGAGTGACCCAACATATGATATACCGGTATAATCAGACAATGTTTTCATATATTATAGGAATAAGTTTTTTCAACTGATTCATAATTTGATTGTAACTGATATCGTTGAAATATTAAAAGTTACAATCAGTCAATTCCGCAGGATCATTCTCAAACATCAAAGATACATTGACAAGATTTCAACTGTATTGCCCGGATTTAGTACCAATTAAATAACCATCAAGTTCCAAATTATCAAACAGAAGTTTCGTCATGTAATTCTATACAGAAAGAAGTTTAAAATATTTTACTGATATTTTAAAACTAAACAGAATCTGTGCTACTCATTTCATGCAAAACATGGAAACATTTTCGTCACCAGAAAAATATTTAGGGGTACCCAAAAGTAATGACGGACGTACTGTATTTTCTTATAGAAGGCTTGAGGAAGTTTTCATTTTTTATGGAATGATAGAGAAAACGAAGCTCTATTTTTCTGTGTTATTTCATCCCTATTCAACTAGTACCATAATAATAAACTTTCGACAAGAACTAGTTTTGTGTAAGATATAACTATAATATTGAATCATATTTTCATCCATGTGCATTCTGTTTTTGGTTGTTTCTTTGTTCTTCTTTTATCTTTCCTTTCTCGTCTCTTCTAATAGTTAATCCTTCATAAATATGGTACACGTAGTCTATCACAGGCAATAGTAGTAGAATAAAAAATATATCAAACAAGTTCAGCAACTTTTTATTTCATCAATACACGATTAAATTTCACATACTCAAGAAACAGATTGGACGAGTATCTTAAGAGAGCGTCTATGAGAGCATCGAATATACGAAGCACTCGATAAAATTTTTTTTTTCGATTGTTTTTGCTCATTCAAAACTTCAATGTCTAAAACTGCTAACCCTAAACTTTTAGGTTCTAATACCCTTCCTATGAAAAGTTAGTCAATACCGACTTTTAACACTATCACACCTTTTTGGGGAAAAAAAGAAAAAATATCCTATAAAAGATGTACCAGCTTACGTTTCAACAGATTGTCGAAAATTTTCACGGTATACATAAGAAGACAGAGAATTAAAAGCTGAACAAAATAAGCTATTTTGATACAATATAATCTCTACCAATTCTAGTTTTATAAAGCTAATATGAGTCAAAGCTAGTCATTTTGATCAGTCCAAATTAAACAGTGTATCTCCTGCTATGTTTCAGAATCAAGAGTCCCCAGACTGAATTTTATATATGTTGCGTAACTTTTTATTCTCTACAAAATGGTAAAAAAATATTTGAAAAAAAGTTTAGGTTTAATGTAAAAAAGGGCTTACACCTTCGAATTTTTCGTGATTTTTTGTGGTTTTTCAATAGGAAATGAATATTTTTAGCAGTTTGCATTGGTATGACCTAATGATAAATCAAAACAAATACGATATTCGGAATCAGCATGAAAAACTGCATCTATCCATATATGTTTTAGTGAAAGAATTTCCCTGGTCAAAATTGACCTATGGGGGACTAGGGGGAAAAATTTCTTTGAAATAAAGCTGTGAGGGAGTACAGATCAATTTTGGTTAAAACATATATGATTAGATGTAGTTTTTCAGGCTGATTATGAATATCGTATTTATTTTGCTTTAGCCGTATGTCATGATAATGAAAACACCTTAACATGTTCATTTTCTACTGAAAAACGATGAAAAATCATAAAAAATTAGGCGATATTAGCCTTCTTTTTGCATAAAACTCAAACATTTTTTTTCAAATAGTTTTTCATCGTTTTGTAGAGAATATAAAGTTGCACCATATATATAAAATTCAGTCTGGGCTCTCATGATCTTGAAACACAACAGAAGGTGTATTGCTTTATTCGGACTGATCAAAATGGCTCCAATTGACTCATATTCGTTTTGTAAAACTTGAATTGTTAGACATTATATTATACCAATATAGCTTATTTGGTTCAGCTTTTGATTCTCCATCTTCCTATATATACCACAAAAAATTTCAATAATCTCCTGAAATGGGACCTGATACATCTTTTATAGGATAGTTGTTTTTTTCTGTTTTTTGTCTAAAATGTATGATAGTGCTAAAAGTCGGTATTGGCTAATCTTTTATAAGAAAGGTATCAGAACGTAAAATTTTAAGGTTAGTGGTTTTAGACATTAATGCGTTAAATGAGCAAAAAATATCGAAAAACAATTCTTTATCAAATGCTTCGTATATTGGGATGATACTCGATGGACTCATGGAAGCTGTCTTAAAATGTTGTATTGAATACAACAAATAAAATAGCAATGAATACGTATTTTTATTTTCATTTTTTTACTTTACCAAAAACAAAAGGAAAAACTTTTGCATTGTGTAAATTTCAAGTTTTTTTTCCATAATCTGATGGTTAGTCTACACTATATGTTGAAATTCGAAATTATTTATTTATTGATTTCAATCTTATTTCTAGATGGTCAGTGTTCTATAATGTAAAGCGATTCAGTACGGATCACAACAAATTTGTTAATAAAATACATTTATCTAACTTTTCAGAATAAAGATTTGTGACGAATAAACGTCTAGAATACCGAGATGCAGTGATAGATTTCGCAGGAGTTGATGGAAACAAAGAGTACGTCATCTCTTATGCGACAATAATTCTCCAACTTCTGACAGTAAAAATGAACGTAAAACGAATTTTACATTGCATCAAATGAGCTTGAAAAAATATTTTCTTATCTATGAATGCCTTTACTCAAGTGTAATCTTGTATTTCTATGGTTGACACTATTGAAGAAATGAAGATTCATCATTAATGAAAAACAGTGGTATATCATTGAAAGATTGCATTTTTGAGTATCCAAGATAGTAAGATTCAAGATATTAGTTATATGAACTTGCAGCCTATGTGAAGCTCTACAAAATTATGCATAAGAAAACATTCCCGCAAATACTATGGACTAATATCAAAGATCATAAAGATCAATAATTGTTCGTGCTTTGTGTGCAGAATTGTCTATCAGTAAATTGACTCAAGTTTCTTCGAAGTCTTATGGAAATAAGATTTATTACACATCTTTTGACGTGCTTCGACATACTCTATAATATAATATACTGTATTTCTCAATTCTAAATAGTTTATTTAAATTAACAGGATAGTTTGATTAAAAACGTAACTGTTAAATTCTTTTGTATGGTCAACAAATAGATAGCTTCAGAGAGCTTTTGTTTGCCCATTCAACTACTTTTCATACATTACTTTTTTTTCGTAATTCTCATAACTTCATATTCGCACTTTCCTAAGACAAAGATCGCCGCATATCGTTACATCAAAGTGATTGTTAAGCCACATCATACTCTACCCTTGTGATGACCATGTAGCACATTCTATAGCAGTACCCAGTCAGACAAGATTTTGGGAAAACGCATTTAAACGCCCTGAAACAACATTTTTTAGCGTTTTACGGCGTGTTTTTCAAAGTGGGCGTGAAAACGCGGGTAACTTTGTTTTTCAAAGGGCGAAAACGGACAAATATTCTCTTTCTATTATATCTGGCCTCATAAACGCTTGGAGTGGTCATATTAATAGCGTGTAAACGCCCATTTCTTCCGATGTGCGTTTTAACGATTCAAAATATCAAGTGCTAGACGTTTTTTTGTAGAAATTCTACTGGCGTCTACAGAGCGCTAAATAGTTGACGTCAACACGTCCATAAATTGAATAGTTCTAACGTTTAAATGTATGTTAAATCATTCCGTTTTTTTTCTTTAATTATGGCGCTTTAACGCTGAAATTAGAGGTTTTTAAGCGTTTTCAACACAAAAATTCTTAGATCAATTCTCTCTCAAAATTTTATTGTATTTACACGGCCATGAAACCATACCACGAGTTTTTAAGCGCATGTATACGTAACAAATTAATAGATTCTTTGCGTTTAAATAAGTGTGGAGAAAAACGCTCTGTTGACAATAAAATTTTATAACTTTCATCGTTATAACGCACACATTTTTTATCAATTCTCTATTTTTAATCATTTAAACGGCTTAAATGCTAAATCTTTCGACAGTTTCATGCTGTGTTTATAACTACATGTTAAAACTATTCAAAGCTCAATATTTTATGCGTGTTCTATAAATATTTTTTCTCACATAACTAGAATGCAGACTGATATTTTATATAAAAACCTTGGAGGCTGATTTTGTTTAAAGAGCGAAAACGAAAGAGATGTAATAAGAAATAAATGTTTTGGAAAAGAAAGAATAGTAGGAAGAAAACGTTGTTGGTATTTCTAAAAATGCAGAAAATATGCATCTCAGCAGAAACATATACAAAGTGATGTTTATTTAAGTACTCTCTACTGTGTTTGGAAATTGAAAAAAAATGAAAAATATCTTGCTTACTATAAGCAAGTTTTACAATAATATCGTCGATAGGAATTGTTACCATATTGGGTGGATTTGATAGTTGTCCGCAGAATATAAACGGTTTGACTACAGTTTTTTTTGAATGTGAAAGAATCTCGTTGATCGATGGATACTGGGTGGAGTGTGGGGTGTGAGTGGAGTGTGGGTGGATGTGGCTGTGGGTATGTGAGTTGTGGTTGTAGATGTGTAGCATTGTACTGCCATACACCCACACCCCACCCACACCCATACCCACACACCCACACCCTTATATATTGTATACAGTAAATGAACATATTACTAATAACTAGCGAGAGCTCCTGCATATTGCGCGGCTGGTTTCTCCTTTAACGTATGACTTCAGACGTTTAATTTTTCATCCGATAACAGACATACAGATACACGATATTACGTATACAGATCAAAGCCCTCTCGCCTCATACACTTACACCCCTGGGCAAAAGTCTTTCCCCACACCTCTTTTTTCAGCAAGGCTTTCTCCACTATTATAAGGACAGAATATGGTGTCGTGCGGGCCATATAAAAGAGAACCCGAAAAATCCCTAATCGGTCCGAACAACACGATGTTTTGTCCCTATAATAGTAGAGAAAATCTTGTCGAAAAAAGAGATGTTGAGAAAGACTTTTGCCCAGGGGTGTATATCGTCCATATTTTTATAGTCCATGTAGCCTTATTTCCTTATAGCCTTATATCCCTTGTGCCTCTGGTACCCATGTCGCTTTATTCTCTTACACCCTTCAGAACCTATGAGTACCCTATAGGACGGTCCTTGAGGATCCATGGATGCCCTCATATAATATCCTTTGAGGACCTATGGATACCCCTATATAATAGTTCTTACGGGCCTATGGGTATCTCCATAAGATACCCCTTGAAGAACTATGGGTACCCTCATATAATAGCCAATGAGGATCTCTGGGTACCTCCATAAGATAGCCTATGAGTGTCTATGGGTACCTCCATATAATAGCCCTTGAGGACCTATGAGTACCTCCGTAGGATAGCCACGAGGACCCATGAGTACCTCCATATAATAGCCCATGAAGACCTATGGATAGCTCTACATAATAGCCCATGAAGTATGGATACCTCTACATAATAACCTATGAGGACCTATGGATACCTCCACATTATAGCCCATGAGGACGTATAAGTACTTCTATATAATAGCCCTAGAGGACATATGAGTACTTCTATATAATAGCCCTTGAGAACCTATGGATACCTCTACATAACGGCCATTGAGGATCTATGAGTACCTCCATAGGATAGCCCGTGAGGACCTATGGGCACCTCCATGTAACAGTCCATGAGGACCTGTGGGTATCTCCCTATAATAGCCCATAAGAACTTATGGGTAACTCCATATAGTAGCCCATGAGGACTTATGAGTACTTCTATATAATAGCTCTTGAGAACTTATGGATATCTTTACATAATAGCTCTTGAGGACCTACAGGTACCTCCATACAATAGTCCTTGAGGACCTATATGTACCTCCATA
>CAJNOL010005575.1:0-11264 GCA_905250125.1 Rotaria sordida | reverse complement strand
AACTGTAATAAAACCAGCACCTGTGCCTACAGCTGTACCTAGTATGTTCTATAATGCTCTTCGTATATCTCGTCCGACATAGATCTTTCAGAGTATTACTACACCGATCCATGAATCTTTTATAATTATTTTCTACCGATCAGAATCGATGAAAATGTAAAAGCAGCAATACTTCAAAATATCCCTCATAAAAGTTGAAGGTTTAGTGACAAACACGAGTTTGAATTTCCAGGTAATTTTGAATAACTATTGTTTCTGATACTGTCAATGTGGCATATCGCGAATGTTTAGAATTCTAGTTCTATTGTTATCCTTGCATATTCGTTCTAGCTCTTATGTGATTGTTATAAGCATTTAAGAGATTATTTTTATATTCAGTGAATAAAAACCAATTATATTTTGCGTAAGTTATTTTAAATTTTTTCTTATAGAAACTACCCAATGTTTGAAACCAGTATGTGTGGCATATTTGAGAAAATTGAAATTAAACATAAAATACTTCAATAGAAAACATAATAAGTGCTACTGTCCATCATGTTATGATTGCACACAACCAGATGTTTTGACAGCCGCCGGCTCTAAATATACTGTACCAAGAGGACTGGTAGCTTTCGGCATTCAAGTAGATAATGCATTCGCTGCCAGTAACAAAATATTTGATAATTGGTATACAACTTTCTATGGAACATCCAAAGATAAACTTGAGGATATCATTCGCAATCGTTTTGTACCATTTCCTGGTGATCACCTTCTGTCTGGTGGAACATTTGTTCTTAATTTACGAGATCAAAAGCACATTTATACATCACCTTCGATAAATTATGCATCTCTGGAGCATGTATGTCCTATTGACACTATGACTATCGATGGCACCTCCTACGATTTCCAAGTTGTTCTTCAATGTAAACAAAATCCAGCTGACGTCCAAAAGCTTCGAAGTGGTAAACCTAATGTTTGTAAATATCTTCCGGATGCTGATGTTCAATGGAGAACTGATCAACGATCATCCGTCGTACCAATCAGTCTTTTGATTTGCGCTAAAAAACGTTGAACTAGATGAAGTTAGTCTCATTCAAATACAGTTGACATTTTGTACTGTATGCTATAGATTAATGTTATGTTCGATCCAATATTTGTTTTTTTAAATAAAATTAAATGGATCGAGTTTAATTTTATGGTTTCTAACCGTAAAAGTACGTAAAGATGTACATGTACAATGGTTCAGTGCAAGATCGTTTTATCATTCAATTTTATATATTCTCAGTCAACTTTCATTTTAAAAAATTCTTCTCCATGTAACGGATGGTGTGGGTGTGGGTGTGAGTGTGGGTCTGTTCTTTATATTCACATCCGCACCCACCCACACCCCATGTTAATATGTTATATATGTATCTTTTTTATTTAGGGACAATATAATCAATCGGTAGAAAAAACATCGAAGTTTTCTATGAAATTATGGCACAAATATGACCTTAATTATCGTTTACCTACTGATTTCTCCAGATAATCAACTATTGTCTAAACTATCGTCAAATAATTTTAAAATCTATACATATATATGTCTATATAAAAATTTCATATCAGCATTTAATGCGGGAATCTGTTCAGCTTCAAATTTACTTAGAAGAATTTCGAATTCTAGCTTGAATGCTTCTTTAGTCGGACTTAGTGGAATGTTCAAATCAAAATTCAATTCTATTTTTGAAATGAATGTTATATTTAGGATAGTTGACTGGTGAATCAAAACAAAAAGTGGTCGTGCATTTTTACTAGAGTTAGAGCTAATAAACGAACAAACATATTTTGAGGAAAAGAAAATTTTAGTAGGAACTCTCTTGTCTGAAGAATCATCTATAAGATATGTCTTTTAGATTTTAACAATACTGTATGAATTTGAAGTCGTCTAAATGAAAATGTAAACAGGGAATGAATCTTTAAGAATAACTAAAATAACTTAGCCTACATATTATACATAACAATTAACTTAGCAGAACTTCACAGTTCAAAGATACACGCTCTTTTATTCTACTAAGCTGCGTCACTAACAAATGAAGTTATCAATACAAAAATGAAATATAACCTTATTTACACAATTCACCAATACACAATTGTAAATGTAATGTTAATTTTAAAATTGACGTTGAATTTTGACTTGAAGGTTCCGCTCAATTCGATATCGAATTCGATATTTTTCTAGACCATTTAGAGATTGTATGAATTCTGAGATTAAATGCTAACATATGTATATACGCATGAGGTAATGTGTTCTCAACTTGGTTGTAGCTTTTTAACAAGACAAATCTGTAACATTTTCAAGTGTACATATCTTACATTTAACTCATGTTAATGATCTATGTTAAAATATTGTATATGTATTGTCGTTCATTGTCTAATCATAAGTCAAAATTTATAAATAAAATAGATATTGATTATTCAATAGGATATGGGCGACGGATGTGGATATGGTGCCTTCTTTTGTGTACAATTCACACTCATACCCACACCTACAATCCATAAACGATGCTATTATAGCGCTTTTATCTACAACTTGATCAATTATGGATTGAAAGACAGATTTTTTTAAAGATAGATATTAAGAAAAGAACAGGTTTTCGAAGGTTCATTAATTTTTGATGAATCGAACTTGCGTTCAACTGATCTTCCATCAGCATAGGCAATCGGACAAGGTTGTTGTAGGTGTGGGTGGATGTGGATGTGCGTGTGGGTTCTAATCCTTCCTTTATTTACACCCATACCCATACTCACCCACATCTCACACCCACACCCATCTATATATAGGAAACATTTTTCAAATAAAATCAGACGCTGATTATCATTTAGTCGAAACAAGCCTCCTGTTAACAGTTTTAGATCAAACAAAATGTCAAGTCGTTGGTAATTCGGGTAATGAACAAATATGCTGGTACATGTACAATCTTTAAAAAAGTCGGAATGTGTACAAACTTTTGAAGAGTTTATATGATAGATAATCATGTCTGATCTGAAAAAAAACTTTTAATGTCGTTCTCATAAGAATGAAAAATTATAACGCTGAAAAAGAAAAGTTCAGACTGTGCAAAACCATGGCGATGTTATATAGGTTCTTAAATCGGGCTAGTTTTGCTACTAATCACCTGCCGTCATTGTTCCAATGAAGTTGTTTTGTTCAATTGATCATCCTTTAATTTATTTTCTATTTCATCGATATACTGTTTCATTTGTTTAATTATTTCGTGTTCTGGAACGTAGATGGCTTCATAGATTTGAATCGCTCTTTTGAAATAGTCGAGTGCCTACGAGTAGTTATCCATATGAAAATAAATTTTACCCAGCCACATTAGTGAAAGTTCGAAATTCGGATGCTGAGATGATCGAAGCTGTATTTGAATATCCAATGCTTTGTTTCGATGTTTTAATGCCTCATTGCATGTACCTAGATTGTAGTGTAAATTACTAATATGTTCCAAACAGTCGGCTGTAGCTTTAAGTTCAGATGGCATACAATTCTCAAATATTGTTAATGCTTCATGGTAGAATACAAGTGCTTGAGTACTACCATTTTCACTATATATATATCACCAATGGTTTCTAGTGTATGTCCGATTCGTGGATGATTTTCTGGTAGATCTGCTCGTTGTCGTCCTAACATGTTGTTACAAAAATCCATAGCTTTCTCATACTGACCATTTCTTTTATATATACCAACAATTCTGTTGACATCTTTGGTGAGATAAGTATGTTCACTAGGTAGTACTTTTTCATTCATTTCATACGTTTGATGGTAAAACTCAAGTGCACGATCAAAACTGAGTTGATTTTCGTATACCAAACCAATATTACTTAGACATCAAATAGTCTTTCTTTCCTAGAAACACTCTACTGATATTCATAATCGTCTTTGCTTTATTCAAATGATCACTCGGATAATTTTTCTCATAAATAGCCATTGTTTGTTTGAAGTAATCTAAAGCTAGATCATAATTCTGTTTATCCTCATAAATTAGACCTATACTGTTTAATGTGGTGGTAAAAAGAAGATGATCAGACGTTAGACTTTGACAACATAAATCATATACTTTTGTATAATAGTCTAATGCTATATTTAACTCATCTTTCTGTAAAAATATATTTCCCATTTGATTATACATAGATGGCATATCTTCATGATTGTATGGTAGTGATTCGACTAAGGTCTTAAAATACTTCTCTGCCTTGTCGTACTCTCCCATATTTCGCCAAAGAAGATCGTCGAAGAGAACAGTTGGACTACACTCTGTCTCCATTTATTTTTGTATTAACTTTAAATACTCACTTTTTTGTTTCGATCCTTCATCAGTTGCTTTTAGATAAATTTTCCATACATTTATATCCGAATTATATTTCACATGTGTAATAATAAATACGGCTCCTAAGCTAAACAAAACTTCTCTCTCTTCAGGCATTCGACTGTATGTATGAATGTCAGCAAAAATAACGGAATCAAGTTGAGAATCAACAGTAATTTCAAATAAAACAGCTATTTTTTCAGCTGTACTTTCACAGCCGGCAATAAAGCCTAAAACGATATTGAGATATCTTGAAGTTGAAAAAAATCCATTTGGTGATATTAAATTACCAACATTGCGTTTAACTTTTTCAAATTCTTCTGTTGGCATTTCCTGTCCATGGTATAGCGTTAGTGGTTGTGTAGAAAAAAGCCTTTTATGTTCTTGTTTCAATTGCGAACACAAATCGACAATATAGAATCGGAAGAGATAAAGAAGGTCAATATCTTCTGTTCTCAATGCTTTATTAGTTAATCGAAAAACCAATGAATCAGTTGTGTACCACTCAGCAGTCTTGTCCATAGTGTATGTCATGCGGAATTCTTCAATTTTTCTCAATTCAGTAGAATTCGACTGGTAATAAGCTGAACATTTTTCAAGCATATCATGAAGAGCTTGATCAATTCGTGGAATTTGTCTTAAGATATTCAATAACAGTTGAAACCATAGAAATCCGACAGACTCTGTTGAAATGTTTCTGATAGATTTTTGTCTTTTACTATCAAAACAGCTGTATTCCATAGTCTGTTTTGTTATGAGATCAATTCTAGTTTTAATTGCTTTTAACAATCCTTCTTTGTTAGTAACTATTTGAATAGTTTTGTTACATTGATCCCATTTAAGGGAGGACATATAACACCGATCATCGGCATAGAGCAAGAATATTGAATCAATTGATAAAAGTGAGTAGACTTCAGGTAAAATTTGTTTTTCGAATACATCTGATATGACAAGAAGTACTTTTTCATTTTTGATAGATCGAATAAAGTCGAGACATAACTGTGGATCAGTATAAAACTGAATGTAATTAATCGATTTTCTCAATAATTTTTGTGTATCTTGTAAATTGGAGAGATCATTAATATTCTGATCACACCAAATCAATGATACATTTTCGAGATTTCGCTCGACATCATATGAAGAGCGGTTCAGCTGGTTATATTTGTCATTGTATAGTTTAACTACAAGTTGAGTTAATACAAAAAATGAAAACATGGCTGTTTAGAGTCGCTACTTACATTTTTATCTTAGTTGTCTAATGGTGGATTAGAGAGAAAATAAGATCAATAGAATCAAAGAATTTGGATAACGATTAAAAATTTTGTTCTAGTAGAAAAAAAAACTCAAAACATATTTTTTTTGTGTGTTGGTGTCATTATCCTTGAACAACAGTGGGGCTTATATAGGCATTTGCATTTTGTTACTTCCTAGTAACATATTTGCAGAAACCTTTCCAGTAGGTATTGTGGGAACACTAACATATTTGTTAAAGATTAGAAGAAAGAAAGCAAAGAGAAGAAAAATAAATAAATGAATATTACACCGTTTTTTCTCCTCTTTAACTGCGCATATAATTTGTCCTTATATATAGTTATACAGGTTGATTACGTTATTTTTAATAATTTTGTATAGTTTGCAGTATTTCGATAAAAAATCGAAGGAGTCTTTAATTTTTACAGTTGGATAAAGCATCGATTATTCTACCAAACCATATAGTTTCCATTTTTTTCTTTAGTTCTAGTCCAAGAAAATTGATAAACACCAAAAAGTAGCCAAAAAAGGTTTTTAAAGATTACGTTGGTTAAGAAAAATACTAAGCTTTTCAATAAAATTAGCTTTTTTCATTATTTACATTACCTCTGATGTTTTTAACTACGTTCATTGAATGCAGTTTCTCATGACGCATCCAGTGATTGTATTTTGAAACGTCTGAGGTAGTGTAAATAGTGAAAAAAGCTAATGTTATTGAAAGACTTCGTATTTTTCTTTCAAATAAAAAACATGAATTCTTTGAACATTTTTTAAGATTTTTCAAGTAGTTCCTGAATATTTTATCTAAAAAAAACGGCTTACAATTTTTTAATGTATACAGACTTGCTGAGTGCGACGGGCTCTATCAAACCATGTAAAAATATCCGGAACAAAAACTTTTTGCTACTGTTCAGTTATAGAGAACTTAACTTTGTACACCAAAAAAGTACCAAAACTTTTAGCAAGTGCTTTAGCTCCACATTAAAAAATCTGCATGACCCTTAATATTTAGTACTAATAAACCCCATTTTTGACGGGCTTTCATCTGGTATAGAATTTATTATGAGGTGTGGGTGTGAGTAAAGGGAGGACTAGAACCCACACCCTTCTGTTTTGTATTATTGAATCAATTAGTATGGATAAAAAAAGGATACTAAGATAATAGGATTAATTAGTATTAAATAAATAAGTATAATTGATAGATAGACGAGAAGAAATAAGACGAAGTAGACCAAATATAAATATATACACAAGATAAGAGTGCATACAAATTATTCTGACAATTTTTAAAGTAAAAACATGTCTCTAATCAAGTCAATTAAAGGACGTGATGAACTTCTTCTTGATGGTTATCGTTATCGACGAGATAGATTAGTATGGTGTTGTGTAAAAAACAACTGCAAAGGTCGTGCACGTCACGATGGAATTATGTTTAAAATGTACCAAGATCGTATATGTCAAGCACCAGATCCAAATGAAATTGAAAAAGCTTTATTTAATTATGAAATTAAGAAGAAAGCAGAACAATGTCATGATCCGCCAAGATTAATTGTACACGAAGCACGGCTCAAATTATCTTCAGATGCGGCTATTACTATTCCACAATGCACAGCATTTCAACGTAGAATTCAACGTATTCGACAAGATGAAGATATTCCAACACAACCTAAAACATTTGCCGATATTGTTATTCCACTAAACTTTCAAAATACTGTTACAAATCAAAAATTTGTATTATATGATAATAATGACCATAATCGTCGATTATTAATATTTGCCGGTAAAGAACAATTAGATTTTTTGAATGAATGTGAGAGCTGGCACTGTGATGGTACATTTGCTGTAAGTCTTCAAAATATAATCGAGATTTCCAAATACTTAGTTTTTCATCTTAGGTAACGCCAAAATTATTTGAACCGATGTATTCTATTCATGGTTCAATACGTGGGAAAAAGTTGCCATTAGTTTATTCACTTTTACCAAATAAATTTTAAGAAACATATGAAGAATTATTTACAATCGTTAAACAGCACGTTGAACGTAAACCAAAATATATCTCAATAGATTTTAAAAAAGCCACTGAAAATGCATTTGGTGTTATATATCCTCAGTGTGATATATTTGGTTGCTTCTTCCATTTTAAACAATGCATATGGAGGGAAATTTGTGTAAGTTTATTTTGATCATCATAATTTTCATGGATATTTTTCTCGTGGTATGTTTAACATTTTAATCTTTTTTTTTACAGGAATTACATTTGAAAAAAGAATTTCTTGAAAATGATATTAGTCGTCGTACAATGAAGAATTTAGCAGCATTAGTTTTTATTCCACCGCAAAATGTTATTGAGAAATTTGTTCAATTGAAAAAAAGTGCGTCAGATGTATTAGATGGTAAGATGACGTTTGCATAAGTGTTGAACGAGTTAATCTAAAATTTTTAACTTAAAAAGTATTTTGCGCGTAAGAATCGTGCGCGCAAATGTCGTACAACCAAATAAAAGCCTAATTATTGATAATAATCAAATTGATTGGAATCGAATCAGTTGCATTCGAGACAAAAACCAAAATAGTGAGTATTTTGAACTAAACAAAAGCTGAAAAAAACAAAAAATTTTCGACAGATTCGATCACACTTTTCATTTCATTAATCGATTGAACTGAATTCATCTATAGATCAGAGATACTTCGAAAGATACATAATTTTCCAGGTCTTTATTCGCTAAATATGGAAATTACACTGGATTTTTCAACAAATACCTGTGGTCCGCTCAAATCACATGGAAAATTGTCTTTCGAATTTCGACTTCAAACATTGCATGAACAGAGTTCTCTATGGGATTAATTCATTGAGAAAGTTTTAGCTTTTCTAGTGTTTTTTTTCCTGGAAATGTAAGTATATGAATTAAATATACTTTTACACATGAACGAATTTTGAGGATGTGGGGTGTGGGTGTGGGTGCTTCAGAAGAATATTAAAACCCACACTCACACCCGGGAAAACAAAACTCATATACTTATACAGTTACATGTACTTTACAAACTGAATGTGTTTAAAGTTGTGAAAACAGAACTTTAACTTTGGCCATGCTGAGTCGCCGTTAGCTGGACAAGCTGCAACACTAAACATTCTGCGCGTTTATATTTTTGACATCTGGATGTCTATTATCTCACGCATCAAACTTGATTTGAATATAGCTCGTAGTGACTTGTCTTTCCACTTTTTATTTAATCGGAGAAAGGTATTCAGATTTCGATAAAATATTTGATAGGCAATGGAAAAATGGGTTTCTTTTTGAATCCAACAAATTAAATTATCGATAAACTGTGGCGTCTCCACATTCATGACAATTTTACTATTTGGCAAAAAAAAACAGATTTTGCTGCCATTCGGTCAAAACAATGAGAACACTAAATGCTCTTCATTTCATTTATTTATTTGGATGAAACTGAAAAACAAATACAACAGTTTATTGACAATAAATGAACGAATTAGTACAAAAGCGAAAAAAGAAAAGACGAGACAGACAAAACCATACGTTTGCAAGGAGCAGCGATACCTTGGCATCTAACATCAATACAGTATTATTTAACTAGCTCTTTAATTTCTAGTTATTTCGATTGCTAGAGCTCCTGCAGCCTTTTCATTCTTTTCAGAATAAAATTTTCTGTAAATCTGTACTCCTTCCTCGATTGATCTACAGTTTGGTAATAATTTCATTTCTTTATTTTCGGCTTGAATCATTAATTCAAATGTTGGGTAGTATCTAACAGCTTGTACGGTGGCATTAAATTCATGCGGATTTTCGTTCAATTCTTCTGTGACATCAGTATAGAATTTAATACAATCTCCTGGCCGAAATTCATTGTATGGTGCTCTATTAATTCGACCTTCAATAGTTTTAATTCCACTGTATAAATAGTTATAATAAGGCTGAGCACAATGGATACGAGGAATTGCTGACTCTGAATTAAGAACACCATTGTTAGTTGAAGAAATATTCGAAGGAGTATTGATAGTTGATGTAGCAGATGACTCAGCCATTTACAGTTCGATGAAAATTGTATTATGGATGGGCAATGTTACTTCAATCTGATATCGTCGAGATTGTTAAATAAAAATACAAATCTGAAGCAGAAACAGCGAAACAAAGCACGGTTGGTGGGTCGGCAAATCGGCACTGGTTATTTTTTGTTTTTGTCATTTATCGTAGGACAGATATGGTTTACTGGAATATTTTGTTACCGAAATGAAGCTTATAATGGGGTCTACAATTGTATTCACTACGGCTTCTTTTCTGTAGCTTTGCGTTAAAAAAAGTTCATTACATAACGAGGAATATAACAAACTCTTTTCACTCATAAACTATACGAAGGAAAGCCAGAACTAATATAATTGTAGATCTCATTATAAACTTCATTTCGGTAACAAAACATTCTAGTAAACCATCTCTGTTCTAAAATAAATGACAAAAACGAAAAATACCCAGTGTCGAGTTGCCGATCCTAGTCTGGGCTTTTTCAAGTCGCAAGTCAAATCAAGACACAGAAAAAACTCATGAGTCACGAACAGTTACGAGTCGAGTGAAGTTAAGTGAATCATCAAGCATAATTAGTCTAGCGAAGTCGAGTCATGAGTTCTATGTTGCAACGCTGGATCAAGTCAAGTCAAGTCATGACTCTATTACGAATGAGTTTACAGCAGTCATGATATGTCGAGAGCAAGCCCAGACAGTACATCAGTTTCACAGAAGGAAACATAATACATATATATAGCTAGTTCGATGGTAACACGTGGAAGCTAGGTCAAGAATCTTATGCGAAGAAAAATTTGAATGAATATATGACCGAGCGACCCCGCCAAAGATGCACAACATTTTGTGACTAGAAATTTTCAATTCATAAATCAAGTCGTGTCATTTTACTTGAATTAACTCGACTTGTCCGACTTTGTAGCGAAAATTCTATGCATACCTACAGTTCAAGTAATACTATACTTTAACATTAATGACACCACATATGAATATAAAGTAGCATATGAAACAGTTTAAATTCATTCTACTCAGGAGAATTTATCACAACAAGAATCAGCTTCAATGAAAAATAAAAATGAAAGTTTTATAACACTTTTTTCTCTTATATAGTGTTATAGGCTAAAGCCTTTCACACGTCTTTTCTATTCTTTCCTTTGTTCGTGTTATTGCATTATATTTTCTTTCTCTTTTATTGTAATGGCTTTTTCCCCAGTTTCTTATCATTCTCACCGTTCTATATACACATTATCTTCGCTTTTCTTCTTATTCATGTATTTATTTATTTCTAGCAGAGTATTGTCATTTTGTTTTTTCTTTTTCATTTTTGAATAAAACATCAGCTCAAACTCTAACAATGGAACGGTTTGTATTGATAAGCGAGTTGGACGACCATTTGGGGTGCAAATGGTCACCATCACTGAGAAACTAACAAATCTAAAATATGAGCTGCTGATGGCTACTCTGGACAGAGATATTCAATTTTTAAGTTCTGCATTAATTGAGTATAAAACATGTTACAATATGAAATATTCACATCAGCTTTTAATATAATCATCAGATTTGTTAGGAATTGAGTTTCGAAAATCGAGAGGAGTCTTATTAACACCATTTAGGCTACTCTATATACGATCTCTTATGAATTTTAACAGTCTAGA
>CAJNOL010005573.1:0-11268 GCA_905250125.1 Rotaria sordida | reverse complement strand
TTAATGATCAATTATTAAACTTAGATGATATTTACAGACTTTGTCATTAAGATTTTCTAAATCTAATAAAAATGAATCTTCAATATATAATTCTTGATAAATAATTTTTAATTATCTAAAAATTAAAAATTAGCTTCATTTATTCCATAAACTGGACCTATTTTATTTGCTTGTTCTTCTATTATTAATTGTTTATTTAAATGAAAAAGACTTTTTTGTATTAACAACAAATGTCAATACATATTCAGTTGTAAGTCCATCTGGCATTAGAATCTCAAGAAAATCATATGCATAAATATCCATAATAGTGGGTGTGTTCTTCTTTACATCCACACCCACCCACAACGACGCATATGTGTAGATAAAATTACTGTTAGTCATTGAAAATTTTCAGCCGAAGAAATTCCATTTTGCCAGTTCTGCTTCGATGAGTCGAACGCATTGACCAAGTCCATCTTCATTCTTAATTAATCCACTTCTTTTTTTCGCATTCATTTGATACATGCTGTAGTTGCGATTGATAAGATCATGAATAGCATTGGTCAAATTTTTCACATTGGTCTTAGCCATTGGAATATGTCTTGGTGCTAATTTGTTGATAAATATTCGATCGCCATGGAATGGTTGATCAACTACGAAAGGTAATATTAATGTGGGTAAGCCATATCGTAGACTTGCATGTGTAGTGCCGACACATTCAAAAATAATCAACTATGGGGTATAATTTGTTTTAAATAGAATATATTATCAGTATTGGATAAGTTATTGATATCGATTTGTTGATAACCAACAAGTGATATAACTGCTTTACAATTATTATTTTCAAAAGCCGCTTGAATATTATTTAGAAATTGTATTTGTTCATTATTTCCGAGCATCGCACCCATCATTGATCCAAGATCAACAAAGATGATCTTTTCGCTTTTCCATTTGTTGAAAAAGTCGAGAAGAGAAGGTGATGGTTCGAAATTATGATGATCCTCGTCGAGAATTGGATCGACCATATGATCATTTTCTTGCCAATCGGTCGGACGTGCAATTAAATGTTTTGAGTAGATTGTTGCAATTGTCATTGGCTTCTTTATGGTGGCTTAAATCATCTGATAATAATTCAATTTAAGCGGTGGTAAATTGATACTGCTACGAAGTTCATCGAGTTTTTCACGATAATAGAAAATGTTCATTTCTAGAAGTTTTCTAAGCAACATATGTTCAAATTACACCAAAGTGTAGCCTGAAGAGTGGTGTATTCCCTATGTAATTATTCGAGTATTTCATCTTCACTCTGGACTCATGCGTTAAGGAAAATTTTCTGAAATCTAAAAATTTTAAGGATAATACGGCTTACTTTGAGCTATATTTTGATGTAATTTGAGCATAGGTTGCTAAGAAAACTTGTAGAAATGTGCAATGGAAAAAGTGTTCACTTGCAAATATTCTTGAAAAACTTCCTGAAACTTAATGGATAATACATAGATAGATGCTCCAACATTGTTCTATTTAATGGAGAAAACCCGATGTTGATAGCTAGAAACCATCGAAAGCTATTCAAAAAATAGTGATTGACATTTAAAAACAATTTCAACAACAGATTTTTTTAAAATAATTTCTTGTCATTTGTGTTTAAAGATAATCGGATTATATTATATAAACATATTCCCTAATAAAACATTTTTCTAATTAATCTATTGCATATACCGATAAATTAATTTTTCTGCTTTAATATTAAGAAATATTGCTCATCATGTCCTTCAAAACTTCATCATCTGATTACATCGAAAGATTAAAATCAATAGAAAAAAATATATATCAGTTTGTTAGTCTGCTTTTGATGATTATTGGCAGTGTGAGTTGTATCATCAAGTTAATTGTACTTACGAAAAAACTGTGTACAATCTATTTGATGCTTCTTTACTGTATTTAAAATTTTCGACTGATTTATTCATGCATACTATCTATGATAGGCCCAGTCGATTATGCTAAATTTACTTGATAAACTAGGAACTTTTTTTGTTGCTTATGTATGTATGCATCCTTTCTACTATATTGTTTAAGTACAGAATATCTGTCCATGATTTCGATCAGTCAAGTTTTGATAAGTTCATCAGTTACTTTAGTAAGACAACGAGATAACTATCATTTTTCTTTTAAATGACTTAATTATGTGTTCATTTTTGAGCAGTTAGATTAGAGAAAACAATGAGTCATCAATGTCAAAAACATAAGAAACACGAATAAAATGAATTCATATGAATAAAAGTTAGATTTCTAATGATAATTAACTTTCATATTGTGTGTCTTTTGTTGCTATTAATATAGGTACTGGCATTGATTTGTTTGAATGATGTTCGTTGTTGATGAATACCTTCAATTTCGAGAAGTATATTAATCCAACACAATTCTAGCTTCTCCATCTCATTGAAGGGTTTAGGATATTGATTGAATCTTGAAATATGTTGCCCATCAATCTACATTTAATAACTGGACTGTAATTTAGTTTTAGTCAGAACAATATGAATCCATCGATCACCAATTTCTACACATTTTTCATTGTCGAAATGATATTTTTCATCAGCGTCGAACAGGGTGTGGGTGTACCACGAGAGCAGATAAGATCCACGCACGTACACTCACATCCACACCCTCCGCGGTGAGAATCCTGGAAATTTTAAGTAAACATATATTGAATTGCCTCATTAGATCAGTTGAATTAGACTTAAATATAACTCTACATGGCATAACTTAAGGGGATCATTTGATGATACTTCTTGTTAGGTCAAAACTGCCTTATTTTCTTCGCCCAAGCCGACGTAATGCTGAAGCTGGGTTGACAATAGACTTCATCAATTAGAACTTTGAAAGGGAACATGTCGTCTTCGGACATTTTTGAGCTGGTTTGATCTGCTCAACAAAAAAAAACAAGAAGAAACATTTCTAAAAGATAAATGATAGTATTTGTTTTGAGAATTGTTTGAGTAGATCATTTTTACTCGATGTACTTTTTGATGTGTGATCAACTATTGGTGTCGCATGTTGCACTGTTGTATTTTCTAAAGCAACAAAATCTTATAGCCAAGTGCATGATGAAACAAAATGAAAGTTATGTAAAACTTGTTCAACTTTTTCTGAGTAACTTAAAACAGACGTGACCTTGATTTTATTTTTAGACTTGCTTCGCAATTTGTTAGCATCTAAATTGACATCTGATTTTTAGTTTTTACTGTAAGACAGCTGAATTGTTTTTTTTTTAAAGTTCTATTAAAAATTAATTGTAAATCTCAGATACTTGAGTAACCTTTGCTTATGAAATGTACGAATGAGAACTAACAAAGTTAGATTATGTGTTCTTTTCAAAATGGAAAAACAAAAGTCAAGAATATTATTAAAGAATAATTCGTCATCTGTTGAAATTTCAATGAACAATTTACATAATACATAAAATAAAACAGAAATTGATTTTCACCAGCAAAAATCTTGACATTCGCTTTCACAAGTAGCTATTCTGATTTTCCTTCAAAGAGTGAAGTACAAACAAATATTTTTCAGTGTAAAATGACTTTATTTCTTCTTAGATTGTTTTTCTATTTTATTTTTTTGTAAACATTTTTTCATTTTTCATTTACTTCTTTAGTTGCTGTTCAGCCTGGAAAACTTACGCGTTCGATAAACTTCCTACTTTTCCAGGATTAAAGTCTCGTTAGAAAACTTAAAGCGCTTTCCATTATATAAAAATGTAAAACAAAAAAACTTCTCAACTAGTTTCCATTCATGTAGGAAAAGTTAGAATTGAAAACAAACTGAATTGTACAGAGAAAAAATACTACAAGATCTATCTTTTTTATATATATAATTAGAACAATTCCACAATTGATGCACATTTTTTACACTGTTCAGAAATTCTTTTGTTAAATTTTTTCAGACGAAGTAAATGTAATCGGACTTTTAGTTTCAGATTCTATTCAGAATGCTGTTTGTGCATCCATTTTAGAACAGTAATACATTGACTGTCTTTCTATGAATCATCATTCAATAAAACAGTTTCTATGTAACATAAATAAACCAATCTGATATCGTTTCTTGAGCCTCTGTAGTGGTGTCCATGTTTTCTCTTAATTCATTAGAGTGTCTTAAACGGTGCCCACAAGCACCAATAAAACAAAACTTTGTTCTTCTCCAGTAAATTTTCTTATTTATCATGGTTTGTATTTGATTTAGCAATTTTATATTAGTAAAGAGTACAAAAAACAAATACTTTAGCGAAATTACATTAGTAAATTCGAAATTCTTATCTCTGTAGATCAATAAATAGAAGAAAAATTGCTAAAAGACAAAAAGAAATTTTATATGACTTCATATATTGATGCATCTTCGCCAACGGGAAATGGTCGTCGAATAAAAGTACTTAGTACAGATTTAATATTTAGTGGTGTTGATAATATTTTTGTTTATCCATCACTTGACGTTGATCGATTACGAGATGCTCTTAGCCGTACACTGTCATTTTGGCCAATTTTAACTGGTCGTATAATTGTTGAAAGTGATGACCAATACTTTATTGAATTTTCCGATAATTCTATTCCATTTACATATAATGAAAACGATGAACTTGAACGATGGCCGCCAGATCTTCCTGTTGTAGTCGATGATATGAAATTAATTCGACCATTTATTGATTCAACTCAATATAAACCTGAAATAGAACCACTTCTGCGATTTAAAGTAACACATTTACTTCGTAGTGATGAATATATTCTTGGTACAAGTTTTTGTCATATGATTGGTGATGCAAATTCAATTGTTCATTTTCATAATGATCTTTCACAAACTTATCAAAATCTTGAACCTATTTTTTCTCTTCCAATTTTTGAACGACATTTATTAAACAAAGAGGATCCTGATTTTACTTTATTACCTGTTTTGAAACTATATCGAAATACAGATAAAAAAGAAATTATCTTAGCTCGTCTTGCAAAAGAATCTACAGAAACTGATGCTATTAATATGTCATTTTCTTCTGAACAACTTGCTAAATTACATATGCTTGCTGATGATAGTAGTCAAATAACAATACATGATGCACTTTGTGCTTATATTATTTTTTTAATGAATAAATATTTATTTACAAATGAATATGAATATATTCGACGTGCTTATATGTATGTTAATTATCGAGGTGTTAATGATTTGTTGACACCAAAAGGTTATGTAGCTAATGCAATAATGGAACCATTATCTTCAGATTTCCCAAATCCTTGTTCTTTATCAAGTATTGCAAAAACTATTCGACAATTAATTAAAACAATGCGTCAAGAAGATTTTCTTCAAAAATGGGTAACTTCAGCTAATATTTTAATGAGACAATTTAAAAAAGATGGAAATGTTAATTTTGTTTGGGATAAAGATGAAGTTGTATTTAATTCAAATTTTAAATATGATTGGTCTAATCTAGTTGATTTTGGTATGAAAAATCAATGTCGATTTCATACAATAGGAATTTTTAAATATTATTTTAGAATATTTCATTTAAATCCTGTTAAATTAGAAGATGGAAATTGGATTAAAGATAATAGAGGTGCTGAAGTATCTTTTAGAATTCCAAAAGGAGAAATTAAAGAAAAATTTTTGGCAGCTTGGAAAAAAGATGTTCAAGAAAATTTTTTGAATGTGAAATAAATATACGATTTATAATAAATTCCAAAACTTTTTCTTTTTTGTCATAAAAAATTTTTCAAAATGAAAAGGATCAGTTCTCTTTTAATAGACGCTATTTTATTTCGCAAAATACATGAGATTGATAAATTAAAAGAATTCATGCATACCATTAGAAAGTTAATTTTGAAAACGGAAAGAAAATTTATGTCAAATAAAGACTGTTTTATTCAACGGCAAGAACTAAATTTTATAAATTATGACACTGAAAATAAACATATCAACATTATTTTATGCCAGAAACGATGAAATTACTTGTTGTCATTAGATTTTCGATTCGGATTCGTTAATAGAGCAGAAAAAACGTCGATAGTTCATGGTGTTCGAATAAAGCAAAAACGCAGAAAAATTATTCTTTAAAACTGAAGTTTCTTGTAAAAAAAAATCAAGACATGGAGATAAATGTTTTACTAAATTGATTACATGTAAAGAATCATTTTCTAAGATACTATGGAAAAATATTAAAGATATTCAATAAGATTTGCGAAGATATTGTCAACAGTTGCCATCCTACATAGTTTTGTAATGTTGAAAATAATTGAAGGATAATAGAAAAGACGGATTGGTCAATTAAAATATTAAAGAGAGAGAACTAGTGACAAAAACCATTGCTCATTATGCAAATAAATCAATTATTGAAATTTCGTTTACAGATTTTTGCCTGCCCCTATTTTTCTTTTGCAAAAATGGTTAAAAATAAATTCTTCTGTATTGTTAGTGATGCAAAAAGTAATAATAATCTTATTTTAGTCTTTTCTCTTTATTATTGAAGGTGAATTTGGTGTTAAGCAGCTGTGCACACAAAAAGTACGATTTTAGTCGCACGTTATATTGCCACGTGTGACACTTATCTTGCATTCTAACAATAAAAGTACAATGTTGATATTTTTAACCATGTCTTTACTCCTCTGTTTCGTCTATTCGTTATCTTATACTGCAAAAGTTTTGCTTATCTTTTTTTTCTCTTTGCTTCTATCTTGAAAGATGAAACAAAATGGAGAGAAAGAAAACGTAAAAGAGGTCTTGAATATTCTCATGAATGATCAACTATACATACTCAAAATTTTTAAATAAAGTTTAGATAGAAATATATGATATATTTATGAGTACTTTTAGAAATCTACTTGGTCTTTAAACTTTTTGCAGTATACTTCTTTCACTTATGTATATAAGAAAAAAATCGCATAACTACGATGAACTTTGATGACACCTTGTTGATAAACAAATTTAGATAAAGAAAAGCAAATTTAAAGAAACATTTATTTTAACGACACATTGTTCGAAATCAAGCAACATTTATGGCTAATCAAATGCCTGCGTCTCTTTCGACACTACCCGTTAACATTGTCTATCGCATTTTGGACAACCTCAATGATTTCACACTTATATGCTCAGTTCGTAATGTATGCATACGGTTAAATAAGATCACTGATACATATCATCGATATCAGGTAAATTTCACCTTTATCATTCAGTCAGATTTTTATCGTGCTGAAAATATGACTCAGTTCAATCGATGATTATTTCATTCATATATGTTCAAAGGTCATTTCGATTTTTTCTTCACAGGCGTCCGACAAAAACTAGATTTTATGGAGTAAAATGATTCATAAAAGTTCTATATTTGCCTACTTGGCAACAACAGTTTAATTGATATTCGAAACATCAGAAATTCCCACCACGCAGTGCATCTATCTAAATTGCACGAGCGAAAATTAATCGCTACCAAAATTAGCTGAAAAACTTTATCATAAAAGTTTCCTTCAGTTACAAAAAAATTTTATTTGAAAGAGTACATTAAACAAATTTGAAGGAAATAATAAGCAGGAATAACTTAAGGATCTCGAGATTAATTATTAACAATAGATATTGTTTCTCTAATATCAATAGAGCATTATAAATTGTGATGTCGTTGTGAATTATCAAAGCTCATCATCTCAAAATATTATTCTTATGAGACTAAATAAACAGTTATCAAAAACGTTTTGCACCTATTCAAAAATATTTAAATTATACTATATGTCTGCATCATTATATTACACATTGGCAACGAGCAATTGCTTTTATAAAGAGTACAAGCGGGCATGATAATAACTTCTCAATTGCTATTCTTTTCTTTTTTTTTCATTCGTATAACAAGCATCAAAATCAGGCCACTTTCTAATGACTCAGCGCGGCTCAGCTTAAAATGACGCCATTAAAAGTGAATTGCTTTTATGGAAAAGATTACTAAATAATCAATCCCTACAGTTACTCCAATCATTGAATTAGAACATTCAAAAATATTTATTATCATAGTGATCATGATTTAAATAAGGTTGAATGATTTCAATACTGGAAAAAATAACATGAGAGAAAATCAGACTTTTTGTTTTCTTACATGAAAGATCCTCGTTCTAAAATAGAATTAAAATCCCGTCTGAGCAGCCCATTTCGTTTCCTGTTGTATAACTTATTTGAATCATTCATCAGTTTTAAGTAATATTAGCACGTAAATTTACTTAGTGTCAACTACACATCGATACCCTTTAGTTCGATATTTTTTCTGCCACTTTTTCGAACTCAAGTATTACTTAGAGTGTGTGTACCAAACAGAATAATGAGGTCTGCCAGTCAGCATGAAACTCTAAGATATTTATTGGTGTGTTATTCTATTTTTCTTTTCTAAGAAACAGATTCTTTATCTTTTTATTCTTATACTTGTTAATCGTTGCTTGAATATACTTCAATCTCTTCGGATTTTTCCCATCGTTTTGTAATCCAGTAAACAAAAAGAATAAGTGAATCTCTATCCATTCGATTCCCTTAGTTTTTAGAAAAATGATTTCGGATAGGAATCGATTCAACTCTCACTATTATAGTATGAAAGATATCACTCTTTCCACATATTTACAAAACAAAACCTATACTAGAAAGTAAACGCTATAGAATACAATTACTCATCAAAGTCTAGTATAAATGATCACAAAAACAGGGATTTAACTAGCATTTCAAAGATCGAAATTTCACCGACGAGCTGAATCGATCAAGATTCTCTCTTTTTTTTTCGTACTTAGTGCCTCAAAGATTCTTTAACGAGTACAGTATTCGTTCAGTCTTCCTAGATTTTTCACATCTTTATCACCCAACCTCCATTCAATCAATATCGAAATGTACTTATCACAATTGTCCTTCAAAGGAAGACTCAGTCAATATCTATCACTATCATATCGAAGAGATATAAAAACCACATTTTTACTCAGACTAATCCAAATTGAGACTTTTCCTGTCGGACATGAAAAAAACAAGATCAACTTTCTAGTAGCTGATTTCCAGCTCACGTGTTTCTCAAAAATTAAAGATGATTACCTAAACATGAAATATCACTAACGCATCACCGAAACTTGGACGCTTGTCCTCATATATGTTATCAATGTCATAATAAGAATTAAAAAAACCCTGGGCAATTTTCATATAAAACAAAATCTAATCACCATTTCCACAAGCCAAAAAAGACTTCTCACCTTCTTTTATCATCATTCTTCTACGAAAATAAGTCTCCAAACAATTAATAAGAACTACAATATTGACAACACTCCGAACAATGAATTCGTTGTTTCTTTCTTTTTAATCCATTCGACATATCTGCGACCAACCACAAATTATATTATATGAAGGATCCAATTTACTCGACACTCATACCACATAGAGGCATGATTTAAAAAAAAAACCTATTTCATTCATAGTCAATTATGTATAATCGAATGACATAGTGACTCTTTTTCTCTCGTCTTCACTCTCATATACAAATCTGCACTTCTTCACACAGACACTTACCACACTAGATCTCCAAGACAATCAAATTGGACCTCTCGGAGCACAACATCTGGCTGATGCCTTACAACATAACACGGTAACTCTCTTTCTCTCTTCTTGTCTCTCTCATATACACATCTGCACTTTTTCACATAGATACTCACCATACTAGATCTCACATACAATAGAATTGGAGATCTCGGAGCACAACATTTGGCTGATTCATTACAACATAACACGGTGACTCTCTTTCTGTCTTCTTCTTCTCTCTCATATACACATCTGTACTTTTTCACACAGACACTCACCACACTAGATCTCGAAGGCAATCGAATCGGACCACTTGGAGCACAACATCTGGCTGATGCATTACAACATAACACGGTGACCATCTCTCTCTCTTCTTCTTCTTCTTCTCTCTCTCATATGCATATATGTACTTTTTCACACAGATACTTACCACACTAGATCTCCAAGATAATCAAATCGGAGCTCTTGGAACACAACATCTGGCTGATGCATTACAACATAACACGGTGACTTTCTTTCTGTCTTCTTCTCTTTCTCATATACACATCTGCACTTTTTCACACAGACACTCACCACACTAGATCTCACGTACAATCATATTGGAGATCTTGGAGCAAAACATTTGGCTGATGCATTACAACATAATACGGTGACCCTCTTTGTCTCTTCTTCTTCTCTCTCATATACAAATCTGTACTTTTTCACACAGACACTCACCACACTAAATCTCGAAGGCAATCGAATCGAATCACTTGGAGCACAACATCTGGCTGATGCATTACAACATAACAAGGTGACCATCTTTCTCTCTTTCTCATATGCACATCTGCACTTTTTCATACAGACACTCACCACACTAGATCTCGAAGGCAATCAAATCGGAGGCAGCCTTCAAACTCGTTTGAAGGAATTAATTGAGCGGAACAAACAACGAACAAAGTTGCGAGCTTTGATTTCGAAGATGGTGGAATGAAGAACTCTAACTTCTAGTTGAATATGTTATTTGCTTTTTTTCCTTGCTGTTTTGTTTGCAAATGATAATATATGGCTTTTCTGTCATTAATAACCGCAACTACCTAATGAAGATGTTTATAGGAGACTTGGAATCGGCTGAGGTTTTCTTTCAACCGATCTGGTCGATCGATTGAAATTTTTTATGTCATTGGTGAAAAACCGTTGAAAAAACCGGTGGTTTCAATTACAGAATCCCACTGGTGAGATAGCGGCTACACCTTCCATATCAGTCACCAAACTAAACCCTCCGACACATTAGAAGACCCTCTCTCCCCTATAGTACAAGGCCCTCCATAATAGAAGATCCCCTCACAAAATCGATTTTTTTAAAATAATTTCTGGGACCTAGTGGCATATTTTAGAATTTAAGTCCATAATGATGTCTATGTTCAGTATGAACAATATTTTACTTTTGTCATGATAATGATCTGTCAGCTCCAAGTTAGAAAAATCTTGAGAAACAGCTAATAGGAAACAACTGTTTATAAAGTAATATGGTTTTTTTTGAAAGCATATCATGGAGTCATTTTAGTCCTTTGCAGCTTACTCTGGGAAAATTCATTCATTTTTATATGCAGAAAAACCTTTCTATGATTGTACGATCTAGTGGGCCGAGTCCACATTCGTGGGTGTAGCACATGAAGAGATCTTTGTAAAATAGTAACATATTTGATAAAATTTCGTTTTGTATTAATTAAAAAGCTTGTTCGTCTATAAATT
>CAJNOL010005572.1:0-11269 GCA_905250125.1 Rotaria sordida | reverse complement strand
AAATTTTTTTATAAAAGAGTAGTTGTTTTTTTAATGCGATTTTTACTCATGAGAATTCACTAATGACTGTGATGGATATTCTAAGAATAAAAAAGATTCATTCATTAATTTAAAAATCAAAACCTACTTAAAAATTAATTCTTAATATTCCATAGATATTTTTTTCGAATAAAATATTTAAAAAAAGTTAATTTTTAAATTAGATATAATAATTTAAGTCAAAGAACATTTTTTTAAAAACAATTAGTATAAGTTTAAGTAAATCAAGTCGAGTTATAAGGCATCATCTAACAATGAAGTTAAATGTAAGTATAAATTTCTTCTTCTCTTTCGATTTTATTGCTGTGTTCAAATTCGTTCATAAATATATTAGTTATAGTAACTATAAAATTGATCGATCTGATTAAATATTGTCGACAATGAAGAGAATAGTATATAGTTCTGTCTATCTCCGATTCAAGGAAGAAAATGTTCAATCTTTGATTGCTTTCATTTCTTCTATGACATGAGAAAATAATTTCAAGTTAAGGTATAAATACCACCATTAATCTATGTAAATTAAAAGACGATGTTCATATCTTACACTCACAATTATAACGTTGTAAAGTTGTCGTAAACTCTTAAACTATAAACTTCAAAACAAAAACGACATTCAAAAACGGGCTATAAATTATGATAAAACTTCTGTAAACTCTTGTATTAGATTTAATCAAAATTTTCTTGAACTTAACCACAAATCGATGAATATTGCTCAAACATCATGAGTATCACTTTATCAATATAAAAAAAGAAGCTAAATGTCAAATCTACCTCGTTCGAAATCTTTATTTAATTTTTACCTTATCTTCTGTAATGTGTAGTATGTTTTTAGAATTTCATCAATTCATAATATTATTATTTTTACGAAAGACTTGTTAGTAAAATAGTATTCATAGGTCATATTCATAAAAGAAATATTGTTAACAATTGTTTTGAAGTATTTACAACTGATTGGTATATAACCTTTTCGATTAATCCACACTAGTGTCGCTTCGTCCGTACTTATACCACAGATAAAAGTCTTGTTACTCAGTATACTCTCAGAGTTTTAGTTATAAAGAGCAAGAATTGGTTGATAAAACTGCAATATTCATTTTTCATGACTCTTGGAAGTTTTGATAATCATGGATAAAAATATCAGCCCACTATACCAAGAAGTATGTTAAGTATTTGACTAGTTATTAGAGACAAAAGCAATCTGTATAATCTTAAATTTCATTGGACGAATTCTGCCTATACTAAGTAGATTGCATATGTTATAAACATTTTAAAAAATCTGAGAACATCTCTTTTTTTTTACTTGAGGTCATTTTTGAGATTTCTTTTTGCTTCAAATTAATAAACTTGACTAAATAAATATCTGCTCTTAGAGTATTTTCATAACTTCTAGAATTTCTAGCGAGAAAAAAATGATATTTTGTTTTTTTCGATATTAGAAATTATTTACTATTATATTATTATGATAATAGTAGATTCGAATGTCATTCAGAAAATCATCGAAAAACAAACTAAATATATTTATATCATATAGGTTAAAAAATTCTACGAAAGAATTTGTAAGTTATATTATATCAATTCGATATTATTGTTCTTATTTTCAATTTTGCTTTAACAAATATATTTAAGTATGATAATAATTTCTTTTCGTTACTAAGAAAACAGATCTAAAAACAATTTAGAATTCGGAAAAAATCAAAAATTTTTGTTTTTGACAATACTATAACGAGGTTTCATCATTTTAATGAAAGTCTTTTGAATCTAATGAAACTACTCAATGTATTACGACGATATTGCATTAGAAATATCAAACATGCCTGATAAATGATAGTTTAGGTTTTATTGAAAAAAGGTTGTACAATTAAAAAAGCAGTTCAGACCGAAATTGTAATTAATGTATTATAGAGATCGTTTTTCAACCTGTATTCATCATCATCATCATCATTTAGCAACCATTTGCCGTCCACTGTTGGACGAAGGTCTCTCCCATGTTTTTCCATTTATCTCTATTTTGTGCCACAGTGCTCCAGCCATTTCCTAGGAATGAACGAATTTCATCTCTCCATCTCGTGGATTGTCTTCCGGGTTTTCTTTTCCCGTCCATTATTTGCCATTCTGTGGTGAGCTTGGTCCATCTATTGTCTTGTTGCCTGGCAACATGTCCTGCCCATCTCCACTTGTTTCTTTTTATTGTTCTTATTATGTTGATAACTTTTGTTTGTTTTCTGATGTGTTCGTTTCTAATTTTATCTATTTTTCTTATGTTCAGCATACTTCTTTCCATTCCTCGTTGATTGATTGCAAGTTTTTTCTCTAATCTTTGTGTCGTGTTCCATGTCTCTGATCCATATGTCATTACTGGAAGTATGCATTGGTCGTATGCTTTCTTTTTTAGACACAGAGGAATGTCCGCTTTAAATATTTTGTTCAGTTTTCCAAACTGTCTCCAACCTTGTGATATTCTTCTGTTTATTTCTGTTTCAATATTTCTATTTGTTTTTATCATTTGACCCAAATAGACGAAATTGTTGATTTTCTCAATCTCTTGGTTGTTCAGTTGAATTTTTCTATCGTCTTCTATATGATTATTGATCATAATTTTTGTTTTATCGATGTTGATGTTTAGGCTGGATTTTATACTTTCTTT
This sequence comes from Rotaria sordida, assembly GCA_905250125.1. Lineage (NCBI taxonomy): Eukaryota > Metazoa > Rotifera > Eurotatoria > Philodinida > Philodinidae > Rotaria > Rotaria sordida. Next base: position 8,586 of record CAJNOL010005572.1, on the reverse strand, counting down.
TCGAAGTTCATCCATCATCGTTTGTAAGGTTTCCAAGTTGTTTGCGAAGAGAACAATGTCATCGGCAAATTTTAGGTTATTTAGGTATTCTCCACATATTTTAATCCCCATTCCATCCCAGTTTAGTCGCCTGAATATATCTTCGAGACATGTAATGAAGAGGATCGGAGACATCGTGTCACCTTGTCTTATTCCTCTATTTATGTTTATATCGATTTTGATATTATGAAGATTTATAGAAGTCTTAGCATTATCGTATATGTATTTAATAAGATCGATGTATTGCCTTTCGATATGTTGATTTTCTAAGGCTTCAATGATCGCTGGTTTTTCTAGAGTATCAAATGCCTTTTCAAAGTCGATGAATGCTATGCATAGTGGCAGATTGAATTCTTTTGTTTTTTCTAGAATTTGATTTAGCGTGTGAATATGGTCTATTGTAGAGAAGCCTTTTTTTAAACCTGCTTGTTCTCTATCTTCTACCTTTTCTAATTTTATCTTTAACCTGTTGGTTAGGATTTTGGTAAATAGTTTATAGAGATGTGAGAGGAGACTAATTGGTCTATAGTTTTTTAGATCAGTGCGATCTCCTTTTTTGTATATGAGGATGGTGTTTGCATTATTCCATTCTTGTGGTATTTTCTTTTCTTTTAAGCATTTGTTAAAAAGTACTTAAATAATTTTTAGGACAGTTATTCCTCCATTTTTTATCATGTCAGTAGTTATACTGTCTGGACCTGGAGTCTTATTATTGGGCATTGATTTAAGTGCCATTTCTATTTCTCCTAGTATTATATTAGGAACATCATCTTCATGATCATAGTTATTTTGTGGTTTGTTTATCTTGTTTGTTGTTTTTGTGTCGTATAGATCTTCATAGAATTCTTTGATTCTATTATTCATTTGATGTCTGTCATATAGGATATTTCCATTTTTATCTTTTAAGGAAATTATTCGGTTTTGCCCAGGTGACATGTTTTTGAAAGTTCTTTTTAGGCTTTTGTTACTTTCAATTGTATTTTGGATTATTCTTGTGTTGTGACTTCTTTTTTCTATTCGTAGGTTTTTCTTTATCGTTTTGTTTAATTCTATGAACTCTATATGGTTTGTATTGACATTTAATTTTGTTCTTTTTTCAATTAGTTTTTGTGTTGTAGGAGATATTTTAAAATTATTTTGATTTAAATGTGGTTCCTTTGCAAGTTTTTCTGCAGTATCAACAATTATTTTTGTTAGAGTTTCATTTATTTCATCTATACTCGTTTCGTTGAGGTTGATTTGTGTTTTTATCATTTGATCAATCTTTGTTTCAAATTCTTTTTGTTTTGTTGTGAGTATGTCATTATTTATTTGTAGTTTCTTTTTAAGGATTAATTTTCTTCTTTCATTTTTAGTATTAATCCTTATTTTACCTCTAACCATTCTATGATCACTTCCTGTTTTGATTGAATTTAGAACTTCGACATTTTTGAAGATATTCATTTTATTGGTTAGGATAAAATCAATTTCATTTTTGACACAGTTATTTGGTCCTCTCCAGGTCCATTTTCTATGGGCTTTTTTGTAGAAGAAACTGTTTGTTATTTGTAGGTTGTTTTTGAGGGCAAAGTCAATTAGCATTCTCCCTCTATCGTTTCGATCTCCTACTCCAAAATTGCCCATAGCTGTTTCTTTATTATCTTCCTTCTTTCCTATTTTTGCGTTAAAATCACCCATTATTATGGTGAAATAGGTTTTTTCTTCTTTTAATAAGTTTTCGATTTGTTGATAGATTTCAATGACTTCCTGATCATCATAGCTTGTTGTTGGTGCATATACCTGGATTATTTTCATTTTATATCTTTGATTTATTTTCAAAGTTAATTGGGCTAATCTTTCATTTATACCTTTTATACTTATTACTTTTTCTTCAAGTTTCTTGTGTATCAAAAATCCTACGCCATGTTTGTTGTTATTGGCGTTTCCAGATGTATAGAGTGTATGACCATTTTTCAGTTTAGTCAGATGTTCACCTTTACATTTTGTTTCACTTAAACCAATAATATCCCATCTTATTTTTGATATTTCTTCTTCGAATTCTTTTCTTTTCTCTTCTTCCCTAAATGTTCTTATGTTGTAAGTACAGATATGCATATTTACAAAGCTTGGAGCTTTGTAGTTTGGTTTGTTGTTTTTTTGGGTTGGCACCTGTAGCCTATTTATCATTTGTGACCCACTACCGAAATCACAAACGCGGTCCTTGTTTGTCCGGGCGACGACCGAGCCGGCATCAATATTAAGTTTATGTACTTTCATGGGGGGTTTTATAGCCGATAAAACACCACGCTGGCTAGACGAGTTGGTGAGTGTTTGTCATCTGAGTTTTCTCTCTTAGATGAGCTGCCTACCATGGCTGAGAGCCTCATCTGCCCTTGGTTTAAAATCAGAGTTTACCTTCTCTTAGGTGAACTACCAGTCGAGGCTAAAGAGCTCCACCTACCCTGGCTAAGGCTTATGAAAACTTGGTTCGGGTGAACCTTGCTTCTGGCGGCCTTTACTCGCCGTATCATCTTGTCGTCTTTGGGTTTCTGTAGCATTTTATAGGGGTTTTGATGCCATCCAAAACTCCACTACACCCTGTTGGCAAGAGGCTAAATTGTCCGGGACTGCTTATTTGAGCAATTGCTTGTTCTTATTCGCAGCTAACCATCTTACTAATGGCCGTTCCACTATCCGCAACCTGTGGACCCGCTTGGTAGCGTTTAGCTTGGCCCCAAGTCAACCTGTATTATTAAAAACTAAAGTGCACACGACCTTAAGTATCCTGATATTTCATTTCATCATTTTTTTTCTTCTTTCGAACATCCTATATCATACGAAAATGAGCTGAATATCGCTGAAAGAATCGTAAGATTTCCTTTTCAAATTCTAATACTAAACTACAACATAGAAATCTCCCTAGAATTTCATGTTAAGCAGTTTTCTCTTCCTCGACATAGAAAGCATTTCCTTACGATGTGCTTTTTTTTAAAGACTACGTTACAGAAACACTGTCTCATTTATAGTACTTTCTCGTGTATGAGAGACAAAAATCTCTTCGATAATGACGATCTCTTTTCTGTTTCGTTCATTGTAGTAATTCCTAATATTTCAGAGAAGTTATCCTGGGTATTGATTAGGATCAACATTTGTGTACTAAACAGAGATGAACAACTACACTCTATCTCTCTCCAACTCCACATAACTCCAGTGCTATTTTCTAAAATCCTACTCCAACTCCAATTTAACTTCAATTCGAATCGGATTTTACAAAACTGAACTTCTGCCAAAACACTCTTAAATACACATAAGTTTTTGAACATAATTAAATCTACGATTGATATAAATTAGTAGCATATTAATTTATTGCTTTATAAACTTTCTCATAAAATTTAAAGATAGGCACCTCCATTCTGTCCTGTTCCTACTCCATTTTCACTCTGATGAGAAAAAGCATCAATTTCTGAGTTGAAATTGCCCATCTCTGATATCAACCATTTCAAAATACTTACTCTTCAGATCCTCCTGAACATATCCATAACATGCGAGCTTTCAGAAGACTTCTGAGAACAAGTACTACATAAGGATTATAGCATGATCCTTATAGAAGATATTCATAATTTTTAGATTTTCAGATTTTGACAGAGTATCTTATTTAGTCATCAAGATTCTCTTCGAGGATCCTTATACAACGGTTTGAGGATGGTGTTCATCAAAAGTTAAAAATAGCATTTTAGAACACTTTCTGCCTATCCCATTATCATCGTCCTTTTCAAAGCCCATAAAATCCATAGATTCCAATGTTTGTCACTGGAGAGCTCAGTTCGGATTGACATCCATCTTTTCAGCATTTGCAAAAGTAGAAGTCCTCTCAGATTACATAGATTCGCGTGGAATCCTCTCAACTTTGTTCAGTTTCGCCTGTATCCAAGTCTTCTCATGATCTTACTCAGAGTACATCACGGTTGTCCTTCGAACAGCTTCACATAACTTACCAAAAGCCTTATAAAATTCCACCGGCATTCTCTATGCAAATACTTAGGAGATTCTTTAGCAGATCTACATTCATCATACAGAAAATCATGTGTCCTTAAGGTTTCCTAAAAAACATAGGGATTAGGTTTGATATTTTGTTGTTCAACGATTCGATATTCTTCTCACAAGATACAGATAGAATCTTCTCTGATGTTCATATAAATGATCATTCTGCCAAAAAGATTCTGAATTCTTGCAATTCTGAATAAAATTCTCAGATCCTTATGTTTTTCTATCAAAAACTTACATAGAATTAGTATTAATCTTTCTTGGAGAACCTCGTTATAGCAATCTCCAGGTGTTATTTTTATGATCAAAAAGATCTTGGCAAAAACTAGAAGTAACATAGATGTAAGAATCGTTACCAAATCCTTTTTTCTCATAGAAAACTAGGAAAAGACTTCTGAATTTTTATCTGTGGAATGAGCATTCCCAAAGACGAATGTCGTATTTCTAGCGCTTGCTCCCACAAGAGACGAGATCCCTTCAACAACGACGATTTCTTTTCTTTTTCCTTCATTATAGTAATTCCAAATATTCCAGCCAATTCCCGATGGAAACAGAACAATGTGACTATTGCTGGAGTCAATGGGCCAGGCAGTGCCACCAATCAACTCCTCGGGTCTTATGGTCTCTTCGTTGATGATGATCAAACGATAGTCATCGCTGACTACGGCAATCATCGTATCATCCAATGGAATATGGATGGCACGAATGGACAAATAGTAGCTGGTGGCAATGGCGAAGGAAATCGATTGGATCAACTGTGTTATCCAACCGATGTGTTGATTGACAAAGAGACGAATAGTCTCATTATTTGTGACCGGGACAATCAACGAGTCGTACGATGGTCTCGTCGTAGTGGCACAGTTCAAGGAGAAATCCTCATCGATAACCTCTCGTGTTGGGGATTGGGGATGGATGATCAGAGATATCTGTACATCTCTGACTACGGCAAACATGAAGTAAGACGATAACAAATAGGAGACAAGAATGGAACTCTTGTGGCTGGTGGCAATGGCCAAGGTGATGGTCTCAATCAACTCAACTGTCCGACCTACATCTTTGTCGATCAACAACAGACTGTCTACGTGTCAGACAACTGGAATCATCGTGTAATGAAATGGAATAAAGGTGCAAAAGAAGGAATTGTTGTCGCTGGAGGTCAAGGCGAAGGGAATGCTCTGACACAATTGTCGAATCCTTACGGACTGTTCGTCGATATATTGGGTACCATCTATGTGGCAGACTCGTGGAATCATCGAGTGATGCGTTGGCCTAAAGGAGCGAAACAGGGCACTGTCATTGTGGGTGGAAATGGCCGAGGAGCAGAAACAAATCAGTTCAACGGTCCCTTTGGTTTGTCCTTCGATCGACATGGCGATCTCTATGTCGCCGATTATGATAATAATCGTGTTCAACGCTTTTCAATCGAATAGAACTGTCGTGACAGATTTTTTTTGCGTTCCTTTCGTTTCAAATAAATCACGTTGAATTGATGAAATGAATAGCTTATTCAATTCGCGCGCGCGACCAGGAACCATCCTGGTGGAGCCGTGGCGAGCGTAACGCTCATGCACGCGCAGGACAGACTCATATCATTCATACCCTCCCCGCGAGAGATATTTCAATGAGTCTGAATAAGCCTGGTCGTGTGCTACGGGTACCAAGACGATTCCTGGACGGGCTTTTATGGACTGCCCGGAAGTCCTGTAAATAAGAAGAACCTAACCTCAACGAACATAATTCACCCCTCCCCCACTAACACTCACTGTGCTGAGAGTCACTCTAACTCTACTTATTCTCACTGTCACTATATATTCTCAATTTTCCCTTGTGCCCTATTCTTATTTCAAAAAAAAAAGTTAAATAATTACTCACGTGCTCTGGTCTTGGACGATGACGCGATGTTATGATATTGCTAACTAAAAGAAAAGAAAAACGATTGAATGAATAATATCTATGAAAAAGAGATAGAGGAACTTACTCCATTGTTATCTCTTTTTCACTATTCCATACCTAAAATAGAAAAAGATAAAAATAGTAATGAAAAAAATTGACTTACTTGAATTCATCTGAACGAATCTAAAACAAAATAAAATAAATTTAAGATAAAGAAATCACTTATTAAGTTTGATATGTTCATATTGACCTAAAAGGGTAGAAAAAAAAATAAATGAAAAAGATCAAAGGAGGCCTTACCCACCATCCTCATGATCGTAAAATAAAAAAGAAAAGGAAAAAAAAACTAAAACTGATACCTACATTTTTTTATTGTATTGTTCGATGTTGAATTGTACCATTTTGTATCGTTAAATTGACCTAAAACATAAAAGAAAAGGATTAATGTATGATTCAATAAATTGAATGATTTTACATAGAAAATCATTCGTATATATACCCCCCCCCCCCCCAAAATAATTTTTTTTTCTCGTCAAAAAATAATTAGACGTCGAATTTAATTAAGCTTTAATCTAGACACACACATACATTGAGATAAATTCAATCACAACTATCTCAATATATGGGTCTAGATATAGCTCACTTGATATACACATTAATTGTACATGTGATCATTGATCATCAATGATAACATGAACAATGACTTATGGGGGAGAGAAGGAAAAAAGAAATATTTCTTTCTTGACCTATTTCTTTTTTCTTTTTCTCTCTCTCTCTCTCTCTCATATGGCCATTGTGTGTACAGAGTAGACAAACACACACGCGCACTCACATGTAAGGTATGTTGTCATTTTCTCTGTTGTTTTTCTTTTAATACATTTCTTTTGAATTGAATGAGATTTCTTTTTTATTTTTATTTCAAGCAAATATATATGCTGTCTCAGTGGTTTTGCTTGCTCAAAACACAGATTCCAATCATCACTTGAAGATTATTTGAGATATGAATGTATTAATGAGGAACAACAATAATATGTCATTAACCGAAACAAAAATTTTATTATCTCAACATCAATAACATCTTTCGATTGTGAACTCATTTGATGATTGTTTATTTTAATATTTAAAACAAAATGATGATATACTATTAGTTCTGAACTTATATTATCATGTGCAGAAAAAAGAGGTGTAAAATAAAAATTTTGTTCATTTTTTTTGTCTTAAATTAGAGTTGAGAATTAAATTTTTTAAGAGTATTTCTATATCAAGAAGGAATCAACCTTCATACTGTCAATATTTATGTTCAATCGTCATATGTTTAATTGAACAGTTTTTTTCCTTTTTATATAGACAGAATTCAATGACTTTTGTTCATTATCTTGGTGCATCTGTTCGAAAAGATTAACATGACAGTGTGGTGGGTATAAGTGGGTGTGGGTGGATGTGGGTTGAATGTCGTTGTGCAGTGTGACTATCTTTCATTTGAGTCCACACCCACATCCATAATTATGTTCATTATATCAGGCGGCGATTTGGGCCTATAACTGCAAGAAATGTATTCTGGTATGGTAAACTACAAATCAAACAAGAAAAAATAAAAAAAGACATAAAATTCTTGAAAATTTGTAAACGTGAAGAACTGACCCCAACGTTTGTCAGAATAAAAATACCAACTACACACCAAAATTACAAACGAGCAATCCATATATTTCGTATGCAATTACTTCAAGATGAAATTAAGGCAAAGAAACGCGAACTAACAATAAAGTACAAAACAAGCAAAAATGTTATGTCAGTGTAGGAAAAAGATATCACAAGCCTCACATCAATCAAGATCAAAGCAGTCTGTAGACAACTGGTCAAACAAAAATCAATTAAATGGGAAGAAACCCACAGAAGAAAAATTGAAGATCTAAGAGGAACAAAAAACCCTCCATCACAACAAACAAACCAACAAACACAACGTCGATGTATCATAACAAATCGATCTCACCACCAACTCTCCATAGAAGAGAGATCAGTTTTAGAACATGGTCTTGATTTCGTACTTCCACTAACTGAATTTGACGACCGTACATTTATCTCAAATATTGAAAACTTCTTCGTGAACCTACTCGGCTATGCAACTGACAAGCATGACTACGATGAAAAAGATGAAGACGAAAATATCAAATACATTTTAACTCCCAACCAACTGGAATACGCAAACAAGATACGATCTACGTGTAACACTCTTAGATGAACAGTAATGAAGAACATAAAGAACCAACAACAACAGATACATAAAACCAAGCAAATACTAAAAAAATTAGCACAAGATAAAACAATAGTGGTAACCCGTCCTGACAAAGGACGGGATGTAGTCATCCTAAACAGACATGATTACATAACGAAATTACACAATATCCTACCGGATACCACCACATTTGAAGAAATACCACAAGATCAAACAATAAAAAATGAAAATCAACTCAACACCAAATTACTTGAACTAAAAAACGAAGGGTACATCACACCAGAAGAATACAATTATGCAAGATCAAGAGGAGCTCAACCGGCCCGCCTATACGGCTTGCCAAAAATTCACAAAAAAAAGGTAGACAATGATGGCATCATTCCTATTCGCCCAATTGT
>CAJNOL010005571.1:0-11270 GCA_905250125.1 Rotaria sordida | reverse complement strand
ATATTCTTTCAAAAATTTTGCTCAATTCGAAGCAAAGATTTGGAGTTCATTACATCAAATATGAATTCACGACAAATCAATCATTCTCCAAACGATTCTTTCAAATATTTTGCTCAATTCAAAGCAAAGATTCGGGGTTGATTACATCACCTATGAACACACGACAAATCAATGAATCTCCAAAAGATTCCTTCAAACATTTTCCTCAATTCAAAGCAAAGATTTGGAGTTGAACACATCCACTATGAACACACGACAAATGCATACTTCTCTAAAAGATTCTTTCAAATATTCTGCTCAATTCAACGCAAAGATTCGCAGTTGATTACACTAACTATGAACGCGCGACAAATGAATAATTCTCCGAAAGATTCTTTCAAACGTTTTGCTCCATTCAAAGCAAAGATTTGGAATTGATTACATCAACTATCAACACATGACACCTGAATAATTCTTGCAAAGATTTTTTGAAATGTTTTGCTCAATTCAAAGCAAAGATTTGCAGTTGATTGCATCAACCATGAACACACGACAAATGAACTATTCTTCCAAAGATTCTTTCAAATATTTCGCTCAATTCAAAGCAAAGATTTGGAATTGATAACATCAACTATGAATACCCGACAAATGAATCATTCTTTCAAAGAGTCTTTCAAATAATTTGCTCAATTCAAAGCAAAGATTTGGAGTTGATTACATCAACTATAAACACACGACAAATGAATAATTCTCAATACAGATACATTGAAATATTTTACTCAATTCAAAGCAACGATTCGGAGTTGATTACATCAACTATCGACACATGATAAATGAATCATTCTGGTAAAGATTCTTTGAAGAATTTTGCTCAATTCAATGCAAAGATTTGGAGTTGATTACATCACCTATGAACACACAACAAATGAATAAATCTTGCAAAGATTCTTTAAAATATTTTATTCAATTCCAGGCAAACTTCTGGTGTTGATTACATCAAGTATGAACAGACAACAAATGAATAATTCTCAATACAAATCCATTGAAATATTTTACTCAATTCCAAACAAAGATTTGGAGTTGATTACATCAAGTATGAACACACGACAAACGAGTAATTCTTGAAAAGATTCTTTCAAATATCTAGCTCAATTCAAAGCAAAGATTTAGAGGTGATTACATCAACTATGAGCACACGACAAATTAATCACTCTTCAAAAGATTCTTTCAAATATTTTGCTCAATTCGAAGCAAAGATTTGAACTTGAATACATCAACTATCAAGACAAGACAAATGAATAATTCTCCGAAACATTCTTTCAAATATTTTGCTCAATTGAAAGCAAAGATTTGTAGTTGACTGCATCAGCTATGAACACACGACAAATGAATCATTCTTTTAAAGATTCCTTCAGATATTTGGCTCAATTCAAAGCGAAGATTCGCTGTGCATTACATAAACTATCGACACAGGATAAATGAATCATTCTTGGAAAGATGGTTTCAAATATTTTGCTGCATTCAAAGCAAAGATTTGGAGTTGATTACATCAACTATGAACACACGACAAATGAATAATTCTGCAAAAGATTGTTTCAAATATTTTCCTCAATTGAAAGCAAAGATTTGCAGAGGATTACATCAACTATGCACACACGACAAATGAATCATTCTTCGAAAGATTCTTTCAAATATTTAGCTCAGTCCCAAGCAAAGATTTGCTGTGGATTACATCAATGGTGAACACACGACAAACGAATAATTCATGAAAAGATTCTTTCAAAGATTTTGCTCAATTCAAAGCAAAGATTTTCAGTTGATTACGTCAACTATGAAAACACGACAAATGAATCATTCTGCAAAAGAGTCTTTCAAATATTTTGCGCAATTCAAAGCAACGATTTGGGATTGATTACATCAACTATGAACACATAACAAATGAATAAATCTCCAAAAGATTCTTTCAAATATTTTCCACAATTGAGGCAAAGATTTGGAGTTGATTACGTTAATTATGAACACACGACAGACGAATAATTCTTTTCACGATTCTTTCAGATATTCTGCTCAATTCAAAGCAAAGATTTGGAGTTGATTACATTAACTATCGATACACAACAAAGGAATAATTCTTGCAAAGAGTCTTTCAAATAATTTGCTCAATTCAAAGCAAAGATTTGTAGTTGATTACATCAACTTTGAACACACGAAAAATGTATAATTCTGAAAAAAGATTCTTTGAAATATTTTGCCGAATTTAAAGCAAAGATTTGGTGTTGAATACATCAACTATGAACACACGACGAATGAATAATTCTTGCAAAAATTCTTTCAAATAGTTTGGTCTATTCAAAGCGAATATTTGGAGTTGGTTACATTAACGATGAACGCACGACAAGCAAGTAATTGTCCAAAGGATTCTTTGAAATATTTTGCCAATTCAAAGGAAAGATTTGCAGTTGATTACATGGACTATGAACAGCCGACAAATGAATAATTCTTCGAAAGATTCTTTCAAATACTTTGCTCAATTCAAAGGAAAGATTTGGAGTTGAATACATCCACTATGAACACAGGACAAATAAATAATTCTCAAGAAAGATTCTTTCAAATATTTTGCTGAATTCAAAGCAAAGGTTTGGAGTTGATTACATTAACTATGAACACATGACAAATGAATAAATGTGCAAATAATTGTTTCAAATATTTTGCTCAATTCAAAGGAATGGTTGGGAGTTGATTACATAAACTATCGGCACAAGATAAACGAATAATTCTTGCATAGATTCTTTCAAATATTCGGCTCAATTCGAAGCAAAGATTTGGAGTTGATTACATCAACTATCACAACACTATAAATGAATTATTCTTTCAAAGATTCTTTGAAATGTTTTGCTCAGTTCAAAGCAAAGATTTGGAGTTGGTTACATCAACTATGAACGCGCGACAAACGAATAATTCTTGCATAGATTCTTTCAAATATTCTGCTCAGTCCCAGGCAAAGATTGGGAGTTGATTACATCTAGTATGAAAGCAGGACAGATGAATAATTCTGCACAAGATTCTTTGTAGTATTTTGCTCAATTGAAAGGAGAGATGTGGAGTTGATTACATGAACTATGAAGACAAGACAAATGAATAATTCTTCGCAAGATTTTTTCAAATATTTTTCTCAATTGGAAGCAAAGATTTGGAGTCGATTATTTGATCGAGAAAGAGGAGAGAATTTAACTCCCTTTTGGTTTCAGACGTCGCTCAGTGAGAAGGAGTGTTATTCAACAACTAGATGAGCAATGGTTTGCCTTGTTTTGTTAACTGCTTGCCTATGTACTTGAGAATGATCTGGTTGGCAGTGGATGGCAGTTTTGGTTTACGGTTTGTGCAAATGGTTCCGCTCGGTTCTTCTTTGGTCGATAGAACTTGGAAGTTCAGAGGAACCAATCCTGTCAATAACGATAGATAATTATTTTGGTTTTATTTTAGTGATTTTATAGAAGTTCTATGCTTAAACAGCGAGTATTGCGGCACTTGAAGTGGATCATTGTGAAAACTTAAATGTTGTAACTTCAAATTTGTGTAAAGCTCTAGAATGTTTTCGTGTTTGGAACATGCTGAGAAAGCTGTTATTCCCAAAAATGGCATTTTAATTTAATTTTAGTTCGGGAAAAAGTAGATTTGAATAGGTTTAGCGAATAGTTTCTTACTGTCTGCTTGCATGTACGTTATTTGCATTCGTGTGTCTTTCACACTAACATGGCTATTGAGGAGTATACAATAAATAGATTTAAATAACTTGTAAATGAATATGCGTTGAAATCCATTGAGTTGTGGTTCGCTTCAAACGCGTACAGAAATGAATTGATTTAAATCAAAGGGAATCAAATGATTGGGAATGAGACTATGAAGTGGCAATGAATTGGGAGTCAATAGGTTTTACAAACTGATTTTTACACAATTGTCATGTATTAGTTGATATATAGTTGTAAAGCAAGGTAAATCAGTAGGAATAAAATCACAAGGTGCTCGAAAATATGTTATCAGTTCGATGAACAATGGCGACAGTCTATACGCCTGAATATTAGGCCGATTGCCTAATTTTATATCCGTTCGTCCAATGGAATGACATTGAAAGAGGACAAAATTTGTTGTCTGTTCCTAGCATAATTTCCGGCGTCTTTCTTAGAACGGAATACATACATACTTTTCTAACCAGACTCATCCTAATTTCTCGATGATATGCGTATTTTAAACTCTTTCGATATGAACATCACATGTATTTCTTCAGACGTTATGGATCTTAGGAATAACACCTTTCACGAGTTTCTTCGATAATTTTCCGGTCAGAAAGCGGTCAACCTTCTCTCTTTTCATGAATGTAATAGTGTTGATTCATTCTTTGGATGGAAAGATATGATTGAAATTTCTTGTGTGGAATCCCACGAAATCGACAATCTCAAGAAACATATTTACATCAAATTCTCCAGGGTAGTAATAATCTTCTTCCTGCGACCGATCACATCATCGGTCGTTCATCTGACTAGACTTCTTCGTAAGAAGTGAGACGAACACAACAAACAAGCTTAAAAACTCCAATAGATTGCTCGTTCTTCGGCTGCACCATCATCCAATTTTACTATTACCTCTGTGCGTATGTCACCGACTTCTTCCACAGTCACTCTGTCTAATCTTGTGCCGATCTCCCCATGTATGACTGCTTTTTTGTCGACTTCTCAACGTTCTAGTGCCTCAACCGCTCTTCATCTTCTCACAGACAATGCAATGAATAGAATTTTCAAAGTTACCATTAAATGGCTTTATTATAATAAAGACGATCTAGATTTGGTTGATTTGAATTTCAAGTAACGAGTTGATTATAAAATCGAACTCTACGACCAACATGATCATATCCTTGTCTGATGCAGGTGTGGCACAGAATGTGATCTTGATCAAACGAAAGTTGTTCTTACGGTAAGTCAATTAATTATCAAAAGAAAATCTTTTGTTACTTAAGAAAGAATCCGTGAGCCCGCTGAGGAATTGAGGCACCCATGAAAACAATTTTTTTTCATCTGAGATACTCATCTGAATCAGCGATATCTAAAATCATTAGATTCAAGATTTTAGCTTTTTTGGATTAATCATTAAAGAAATAGCCTTACCCAACTTTTTGAACACTCCTCACCTACCGTGGAAAAAGTTCCAAAAATTGCTTCTGAAAGCTTCAACCCTCAACTCCGACTGAAAGTTCACCAGACTTTTTTCAGCTATATAACAGGAAATAGAGCATCAAATTTGAACAAAATTAGCTATTCGAATTCCATATATCATGCGCTAGTTCAGTTTTTAATTGCTAAACACTATACAAGATGATCCATTTTTTTGCAAGAACAAACAATCGATTTTTCCAGTCCATTGGCTATCTTACAGCTTTGTACATGGATTCCCAAGCTAATTTTTATATGTTATGTAACTTTTTCTTCTGTACAAAACGGTAAAAAAAACATTTAAAAAAATGGTATCTTTTGGGTGAAAAGTGGTTTACATTGTCGATCGTCAGGCTCGGAGCAGCATAAAATAGCATACGGCCACTATTCAATATCCGCTTTTGATAAAAAATTTTCATATGGCAAGTATCAGGATGCCATCCTAGGTAGAATGGGATGAATATTTTGTGAGAAAAACGAATTTTTTTTCAATTCCCCTCAGATCCCTGAGGAAGGTACGGCAATTTCGGAAAAACATATTTTTGTAGATTTCAGCCTAATAGTTATTGAATATTGTAGGCCTTGAATCGCTGATTACAAATATGTGGTCAGAATCCAAAATCGACTCTAGTTTGGCAGAATAAGACGAACATTATAGAGTTATAGAGTCGTCTAGGACCCTTTAGATGGATCCACTGTAATGTCCATCTTATTTTGCCAAATTAGAGTCGATTTTGGATTCTGACCACATATTTGTGATAGGAGTTTCAATGTCTACAAGATCCAATAACTATTAGGTCGAAATCCAGAAAAAAATTGTTTTCCGAAATTGTCGTAGTTTCCTCAGGAGTTTACGGCACAGTGGGCAGAAAAAGAGGTCAGGAGCAATTTTCAGTTGCCAAATCGCTTTTGAATCGAGACTATGCGTATTATGTAGGCTCTAACGAACTATGAACATCCTGAAAAGAGTTCGTACTTATAGATTATTTCTGTCAAGGTATTTAATTTTGATGGCGTTTTTTTTTGGCAAAAAGCCGTGGTTCCCTGAAGATTCATCTGAAAAATCAATTTTCGAACTTCGACTTGAAACTTTGCCAACAGAAAGGTTTTAATAAGAGTAGTTTATTCTAAAAGTTTCAAATTTTTAGATTCCTTCTATTCCGAAATACGAGTATAAGAAAAAAACTATTCATTTTCACATCACTTATGGCACAAAATGTTAAACGTTCATATTTAAGGATAGGGGCAACCAAGAAATTTGAAACTTTCAGGATTAACTAGTCTCATGGAGACCTGTCTCCTCACAAAGTTTCAAATCGAAATTCAAAAGCTGATTTTTCAGGTATACCTGAAGGTACCACGGCATTGTGCTAAAAAATGCCGGGAAAATTAAATATATCTATAGAAATAAGTCAGGGTACGAACGTTTTTCACGATGTTCAGAACTCATCAGGGACTGCATGATGCACGATTTTGTAACTCAATACTATTTTACAAACGGGAAAATAATAAAATACGAAACACAACAGTTTACACTTTACAATGGAAACTATGCGTAACTGTTTTATACTATTAATTAGTAAGAGTTTACAAGCTGAGTTTTGAATGAAGGAGCGAATTTAACATTTAAAAAGGTATATTTTTGATGTCGCCTTGTCAGTTTGAAATTCAACTAATCTGGAAGATAAGCAATAATAGTAGGAATCATAGACAACAGACCTACATCGACGTTTATATTTGAGATACTGTATCTCGATAAAAGTTTAAATCCGCGCCTGTGCGCTAACACCAACTATAGATGATGACACGCTCTATCAAATGGTAAATTACAATCTGAATAAAAGTCTGCGCCTGATCCCGCGAGAAGATCGCATGATTCACTGGTAATTATTTTTTGTCATACCAAATATAATTTTTCTGTCTTATTGAAGCATACAAAGCTTGAAGAAATCTCAAAGCCTTATAATATATAGTAAACATCTAATACTATACAACTGTATAATAACAATTGATTACAAATGCATCGTCAATTAAAAACAGAAATTTTTCTTATATAGTACTTTTGGAGATATTCATATAATTTTCCTGCTTTGTGATGCCTGATATACGACAGATGTTCGCTTTCAATCAGAACCCGATCTACAGTTAAATGCAGATGCATAGTAGCTTTAATGCTAGCTAAGATATGGATCTAAATCTCAGAAGTCGATTTTGTTGTCTGGTTGCCAACTGTACGAAGGAGAGGGTCGAAAAAAAATGTCGTTTTTTTTCCATAAAATATTCAACCCATTCTATCTAGGATGGCATCCTGATACTTACCATATGAAAAGTTTTTATCAAAAGCGGAGATTGAACAGTGGCTCTATGCTATTTTATGCTGGTCCAAGCCTGACGATCGACAATGTAAGCCACTTTTCACCCAAAAGATACCATTTTGTACAGAAGAAAAAGTTACACAACATATGTAAAAATTAGCTTGGAACTTCATGTACAAAGCTGTAAGATAGTGGATGAACTGAATGAGATCAAAAGTGAGCAGCTTGTGACCACTGAGAGGACAGAGCCGAGTGTGTGTGTCGACATTTGTGGTAAACAAACTTGTCGTCGGATTAGCAAGTACCCAATCAGTTTTTTGAGAACTTTCTCTGTCGAATATAGTCATGAGAGTATCGATGCCGGAGAAGAATTCATCGCCAAGTAAAGTTTGAAGTTGACAGCCTTGGTTGATTTCTTCAAATTCGTCAAAGAGGGCTTGACAAATTTTGTCTATTGATAGAACGTAGACTAATGCCATGAAAAGGTGTCCATTAGCAGTCTCGATTTGCATCACGACCGCTTTATTTTCCTGGACGACTTTCTTGAGAATCTTAAGACATCGAATAACATCTTTGATAAGAAGTATGACACCACCTACTTCTTGATTCTCATACCTATCATTTCGAAAAACATTGAAGCCAGGCAGATAGAAGTGATGGTAGAGACGAGGATCCGTCTCGCTCAATGAAGTCACGTTGAATTGATGAAATCTTGCAAATTTCTTCTCAATATTTCTTAGCGCTTGTAATATTAATATGATAACAGAGACCGTGTATCTTGACAAGATGGGGTTGGTATTCGCTATTGTTGAGACTGGGCTCTCGAGGTGAAAGATTCCCACTTTGACGCACTTTTTGGCTCACTACTAGCAAAGCATTGAAAAGCAATTGATTTAGCTGAATATTGGCTATTAATAGTTTCCGCTAGCATTCCAAATGTGAGATGAAAAGTATTCTGACAGGAGGCAGGTAATTGGGTAGTAGCGCATTGATAAGACACGAAGTGGCTTTTCTTCTGACATTTCCAGCTAGAATGTGTCCGAGATGTCGTCGCCAGACGCTGTTTTGGTCTGAGTTTTGATAGATTTGTCTTAGCAGCTTGCCAAATTTCTGTTCCAGACGATCAAAAACACGTTTCATCATTCCTTCAACAGCGATCATAGTGGTGTTCATGCTACCCGTAGTAATCCTCTCAATTATTTCGACAACTTGTTTCAAGACGAAAATATTCAAATTTTGTCTCTGATGTTGAGAAAATAAGGGAATAATCTTGAAGACTTCCAAATCGAGACTCTTTTGATTAAATTCATATTTGAGCTTGTAAACAAAGTGGAAAATCAATCGATAGTGTTTTGCAGACGTTTTTGCTGTTCTTTCTGTTTAGATTAATGGCCGGAGAATGACAAGTAACTAGAGCTAGATCGGTAATTCACCAGTTGACAACTAGAAAAATCTATCTCGACTCAGTTTTTGGGTCATGAACGTCAGATTTTACGTCTTTCTTTATCAAAAAGATAAGATGTCTCTCAATTAGTTTTTACTAGTATTTTGCAAATTATAATGATATCAAAGACTGTTAGAATGGAACGGTAATCGATTGCAGAAATGGAACCAAACGAGTAAACCGGTACCGGTTTGTTGGTATCATTCGTTTTCGCTGTTGAGCCTGTTGGTTGTTCGCAAGTCTGGTTCTAAAGGTTTGTCTACTTTTTCGACTTTTTTGCTCTACTGAAATGCTTTGATATTATGTTTCTTTTCTTTTACGAAATAATAATGAAAATATGTATAGGCAAAAAACTCATAAAAAATCAGTGATGCAGCTCGATAAAAAGCTGAATTTGACTCCGCAAATCTGACCGATCCCCGTAACGATTTGTTGATTTGTTTTGTTGAACATTCAGGTAACTGACTTTGCCACTCTGTGTCGGTTGTTCATCAGTGTGAAGCACTTTTCAACAGGTTGGATCCACCGATTTTTCGGTTATTCACTGGCCTAGAATGATTTATAACTGGCTGGACTGTATCGGTAACCTATTCACACTAGCTGAAACGACTCGTTTGACTGTTTCTTTACCGGTACTAGCACTGGTAGATCCTGAACCTCTACACTGTTAAAAAAAAAGGTATTTTACCAAACTTTGTAGATTTCGCGGTGGTTTACGAAACTATTTTAAGTTCCGTGGGATGGAAAAGGCTTCGTAGTCTTCAAACTGAACCTTTTTAAGTTCTGAAAATCGAAGAAGGTTTCGAAGTTTTACGACGAAACTTTCTAGAAGTTCTGCGCATTTTTTACTGAACCTCCGGTGGTTTCGAATCTTTGGTACGAAATCATTGATAGTTTCGTAGAGCATTTAAAGGTTCCGTACTAGTTCTACGAAGCAATTCATAGTTCCGTAAGTGCTCCTATAGTTTCGGATGCGCTATACGAAACTAGCTGTGGTTTCGTAAACGATACACCAAACCATTACATCGTTTACGAAGTTATGAATAGTTTCGTACAATTTATACTGAACCTTTTGATGTTTTACGAAAATCCTAATAGTTTCGTAGAACAAACAAAGGTTCCGTGTATCTTATACTAATCTATCAAAAGTTTCGCAAAACGCCAAAAGGTTCGGCATGCATTTTACGAAACTTTTCGTAGCTCCGCAAATGATCTAATAGTTCAGTATATCTTTTACGAAACCATAGCTAGTTTTGTACAACGTTTCCGGAACTACTCGAGCACTTATGCAATCATGAATGGCTTCGCAGAACTAATACGAAATCTTCAGATATTCTACGAAACTGCCAATGATTTCGTGACATATATACAGAACCTTCAGATAAATAACGAAACTCTTAACGGTTTCGTATAAGACATATGAAACTGTTATAGATGTTTCAAAAATATCAATGGCTTCGTAAAATGTCTCCGGAACCTTTGCAACATTTACGAAACTATGCATGATTCCGTAAAAGATATGCCTAATCATTGCATTACTCACAAAGCTATCGATGGTTTCGTGTCACGTATACGGAATCTGTAGATGCTTTACCAAACAATCAATGGTTTCGTATATTGTATACAGAACCATAATAAATGTTGCGGAACCATCAATAGTCCCGTACAAATTGTATGAAACTATTTTACGACTTACGGAACTAAGGATGATTTCGCGTTTCATATTCGGAACCTTTAGATATACTACAGAACTATCACTAGTATCGTATAACATATACGGAAGCATAATACAGCTTGCGAAACCACCAACAGTTCCGTACAAGTTATACGAAACCATTTTACCCCTTACGACACTAACGGTGGTTTCGTATTGTATATACGGAACGATTATAGGTTTCATGCAATGTATATGAAACCATTATGTAAGACTTGCAAAATTGTCAGAAGCTTCGCATAACAAATACGAAATGTTTTGATATCCTAAAAAGCCAATCATGGTTTCGTTGATTAGCTAAACGCCCCACTCCATTGCACGACATCAATGATAGTCTCGCAAAATACCTTAAGCTTTATCAATTCTCACATAAAGACTGTTCAAATCCTAGTAAGTGATGACGGGGTCGCTCTGCTTCGCTTGAAAGCATATGCCATAATGAATACCATCGAAAATTTCTTATTTATTCGTTTGGCCAAGAACATTCTGCTGTTCGCTATAATATTTTACTAGAGAACACTCATCGACGCAAAAAAGGTTATTAGTGAACGTTGGAGGTATAACAAAAGAATATTGAAGAAGTGTCTGTACAAATACATAATGCATGAGTCAGA
>CAJNOL010005570.1:0-11272 GCA_905250125.1 Rotaria sordida | reverse complement strand
GTTTATTTTTGATGATTACTTTATCTATTGATGACTCTTAGGCACAGAATTCCCTGAATTCCTAGGATTCCCATGGGATTCCCGGGATTCTCGTGGGATTCCCTGGATTCCCATGGGATTCCCTGGATTCCCATGGGATTCCCGGGATTCCCTGGATTCCCATTGGATTCCCAGGATTTCCAAGATTCCCAGGATTCCCATGGGATTCCCATGGGATTCGGAATCCCGGGAATCCGCCGTTTCCCCCTTGATATGAGTACTATGATGACTATTGTGAAACGTTTCGCACATCTTGCTTTACAATGTAATTTTGCGTGATGAACATGTTATTAAAGCTAATTAATTTGTCGTGTTTATTGTGTATTTACTCAGTTAAACATCGCTCAAGAATAGAATTCTGATGTTTACAACATTATGAAATAAATTGATTACAAGATGATCCAGATGTTTAATGTATGCTTCATTTAATAGAAAATTAAATATGTCATGTTCGCCTGCTTAATGTCCTGTCCTGGGCGGCAGCATAGGACATAATGGAAAAAGTTATCTTGTTTCCACCTCTGCTTCCTACTGAATGACGCCATTGCCGAACAGCCCCTCTAGCTTTTAACAACTTTTTATACGCAGCAAGCAAACGGTAGCAACGCAAACTTCCTGATTGATCAAAAGCGTGCGCAAATACATAGGTCAACGATACAGTCCAGTCTCGAAGAGGTATGCAACGGTTTGTGTTCCATTCAAAACTGATTTTCTGCGTAGAAAATTGGAAATAAAGACTATAGAGCACGAGTTTTCTTCAAGAATTCACCCAGTAATGATCAAGTAGTGTTACTTGAATGGAAGCACTTGTGGTTTATAGAGAAATAAATGTCTAATGCGCAAGAATACCAAGATTCGTCGTTGCTGTTTGAGTTATTCAGTTATGGATATTGTGCATAGTATACAAAAACCACTCTGATAGTTGCTGAAATTACTCTGTAGCATATACAGGGTGTCGCAAAAGTCATCAGCCAAAAAAAATTTGAATATCTCTCTTACGACTCGAACAAACGAGCTGATTTTTTTTTGTCAATGATAGAGGCGTGTTCAAACTTTATATCCATAAAGACATATCTAGAGAGATCCTTTGTTAAGTATCACTATCGGTCTCAACAAAAAAATTCGACTTTTTTCACAGATAGGAAAAGAAAACAATAAACTTAACAAAGGGTCTCTCTAGGCATGCCTTTATGAATATAAAGCTTGAATGTATCCCTATCATTGATAAAAAAATCAGCTCGTTTGCCAGAGCCGTAGTGAAGATATTCAATTCTTTTTTTCGGCAAACTGACTTTTGCGCCACTCTGTATATAGTTTTTTTCCTATCTGTGAAAAAGGTAAAACTTTTTTTGCTAAGGCCAATAGTGATACTTAACAAAGGGTCTCTCTGGGTATGTCTTTATGGATAGAAACTTTGAGCGTGCCTCTATCATTGGCGAAAATATCAGCTTGTTTGTTCGAGCCGTAAGAGAGATATTCAAATTTTTTTTTGGTCGGTCACTTTTGCGACACCCTGTACATGCATTGTTTGGGTTTTAAAAGAAATCCTAACGAATATATACATCGTCGGTCCAAAAAGAGTTTAATTCAAAGTGGTCAGAAAGACCTGACTACAATTTCTTTAAGAGAAATGAGTTATTTGAGAGTAATCTTGGCTACTATGTAGTATCAATGCCACTAGGTGCATCTTCTCTTAACTGTGTTTTTTATTTACTAAATAAAATAAGGCACTGAGTTACATAATGAGTGCTTATGTTAAATTTCATTTTCATAATAGGCCTATAGATGTGCTATCTGATTAGAAAATCAGATCGGTATCGTACTGAAGCGTTATTGGACTAGCCTACATGTGTACCGTATAGATGGTATTGTCTCCCTATCTTTATAGTGTTAATCGATCAGCTTATCACCTGGATCAGCACAAAACTGGTCGATCATCGGTGACAATTCCATCTATCTATTAACAGTATACCGTATATGTTAAGATAATGATGATAAAAGCCCACAAGTCTATATCTTTTTATATTTATTTCCTGTGATGATTGCGTCATTATCCCTTTTCGATATCAAAGAAGTAGCAATAGTGGATTTATCGAAACAAAGATGTGCTAAGGTACCTAATGGCTTTATGTTGTTATTTCGCAGCATCTGGCCATTATGGCTCAAAATTTTTCATATTTAAGTTTTTGGCTTTAAGCTATTAAGATGAAATATTTGTAGTTTTTCCGTCTATATGTAAAGTCAATACAAAAGAAAAGGATACAAATATGTGTAAGATATTTCGGCTCCTTCGAGATTTACATCGACTTTTTTCTGACAAGATTTGAGTATGCTACTCTTGTAGCTCTCGTCAAGTTGTGCAGAAATTTATATTTGATTTTCATTCGACCCATGGATTAATTGCAGCACAGTAGGCTCAAAAGTCGATTTTATCGAAAACTAGCCTCGGAATCTGGTTGTTTTATTCTTCGTGAATGCTCTTTCGAAATTTCGATTTAATCGTTCTGTAGAAGGGTGCCGGTGTAGATGGATAGAAAACAGTGCCCTTCGGTTGGAGTATTCAGTGCCATTTTTTCCCGGGGTTTGCGAACCTCTCCAAAAAATGAGTTCTAGAGGTCTAGATCTGAAAGTTATTCTAAATGAGCAACTTTTTCTGCTCTATTTAATGATGAAATCAAAATTTTGAAAGAACAGTCAACAAGAATAAAACAGCCAGATTTCGAGGCTAGTTTTCAATAAAATCGACTTCTGAGCCTGCTCTGCTTCAGTTAGCCCATGAGTTGAATGAAAATCGAACCGTTAATTTCTGTACCATTTGATGAGAACTACCAGACTATCATACTTAAATCTTGTCAGAAAAAAGTCGATGTAAAACTGAGAGGAGCTATGTAGAAGTCCCCGTAACCCAATTGGGATATAGAAGGTCTCTACTCATTAATGGAGAGAGCGCTATTCCTCTTCCGGTGATAAATATATTCCTATGAGAATATGATATAGTACATTGCTTTGGCTATTGCAGATGAAAAGTAAGTTTAAAAATTTTGGTTCCTTTACGACTAGATATTGCCAAATGGCACTCCTTAGAGAAAATTCTTGATGAAATCCTGAAAGAAATGTGTAGCCACGGAGTTCTAAGATACTGGAAGGATTTGAAACAGGATTGAATCAGGATCCCAATCAGTTTTCCGCTGCTTTTGGATCAAAATACTGCCAAGGTTTCAATGCTTCTGAATCGAAAAAGAAATTTCTGCCTACATACTGCTATATTGATCTAGACTTCCTGAAGGATATTACCAGTTTTCCTAACAGGATCTTTGCAGAATTTTCTAAACAGAAGAGAAAACAAGTGAACACATAGAGTATTGACCTCTAGATCTTCAATATACATGCCGACCAGCGTAGTCGGTTGGATTGTGTGATGTCATTGTATTTGGCTTCAATATTCAATATCTTAAATTCTGACTTAAATTTACATCACTATTCCAGTTTTATACGAATAGAAATCACCTCAAAAAAAAATCATGAAAATACAATATCCTTCCAAACATTCTTTTTTTAAGTGAAAAGATTTCACTATTTTTAGTTTTCATTCGGTCGCAACAATATATTTATGACTGATTTCATGCATAAATGAAACTATACACAGCTTTACCGGAAACTATGCTACAGACTGAAAACATCTATGCAATGAAAAAAAATATTGAGATAACTGAATTACAATTAACACCCTATTTTAATAATTTCACAAAAATATCTTTCGGAAAAAATTAAAAACACTGGTTTTCATCGAACGAATATCACACTAACATCAAAAGCAGTTTAAAAAAATCTACTAAGATAAAGCTTTGCAAGATTTGCGCAGAATCACTTTGTTTGCCTGTAATCAGCTCTGAATCCTAACGAAGATCATAATTGTGCTACTTCAGCGAAAATCCTTGATGCTTTGGTTCCAGATCCTCGACTGATTCAATCAAAATCATTCAAGAATTCGCTCTTTTCTCCTGAGAGAACGACTAAATTCTGAAGAAAGCGCGTAGCCATGGAATTCCCATATCTTGGCAGGATTGAAAACAGGATTTCATTAAGATCCTGAAGAGATTCCTATTGTCTGTGAATCAAGAATCGTTTAGGAAATCGTTAATTTCTGAAAGAAGTGTGTAGTCAGAAAATTTCAAGATTTTGACGAGATTAGAAGGGGATTGGATCAGGATTCTCAGCAATTTCCAACTTTTTTTGAAGTGTGAATCATTCAGGAAATAAGACGTAGTTGTGGGTGTGAGTGCGAGTTCATCTTATGTTAATCCTTGTCAGCAATAATCTGATCGTTTGGGTCTCATACAAATAGTCAAAAATTTTGATTCAGTTCAATATTTATTATTCAAAAATCAGGAAATGTCACGAAGTGACAAGTATCTAATTTGATTTTATGTGAAACTTTCTTATAAAGAACTCTGTTGTTTACCAATAACATCTCGATTGGTCAAAAGAAACTCATATGTTAATAGAACACAACTATTTTCACAACGATTACTATCGATCTTTTCGCACACTGGCAGCATTTTTCAAATGTTTCGAGTTATAAGATACAGAACTGTGTATTTGAACAAATTTAATAGCTGTGCGAAGTATCTCAGTGGTAACTCACGCACTAGTAGGGCAAAACTTCAGATACTTAAAACAGTATGAGTAGAGAAGTACGTGTTTCATCATTACATGTTTACCAGATAGTTTTTTCGTGAAAATAGTGATATGAGATATAAAAACTAATTTTTTGTCAAGATCTTTTTGAAAACTTTACCGAAAAGTCGAATCAGAAGACCTATCTGGAAACTTTGCACACTGGAACATATTAGAAGATCTGGAATATTCTACTAAGGGGTATATATGTACTGTGATGTCAGAAAGTCAAATAAGGACTCTTACTGTTCTGGTTACTGTCTTAGTCAAGAATCCCATAACATATCCTCAGGAAGTCCCCAAAATATTCTTAGGAATTATTCAGGGAATGGCAACCTTCTCTATCGTGAATATCGAAGTCGACTTAATTTTCTTTTTAAATAATACTTACTTTTACAGTCGGCCTTGTGATTAACCTAAATGTAAAATATATTATTAAATTCTAAAAGTAGTTACCTTTCTGATTATCATTACTATTCATTTAAATAACAAGACAAATGCATATTTGATTTTTAAAATAGTACTTACTATTGCAGTTAGTGTTGCTTTCAATCTAAATAAAAAATTGTAGTACTGATATTTGAAATAAAACATACCGTTATGATTGCTTTTCAAGATTCACCTAAATAAAAAAAAAGACAATTCATTTTTTTTAACCAATACTAACTGGCAATTTATTATTGAAACCAATTCAAATACAAAAAAACTGATTTGATTTTCTTCAGTGGAGATTTACCCTTTTAATTGCTGTTCAGATTAATCTGGACAGACTAGATAAAATTTTATTTGTAAAAATAATATGTGCCATTTTAATTGTTCAGACGAACCTAAATACAAAGAATTGAATTGATATCGTAAAAAAAACTTACTAGTGAAGTTTTTATTGAAAATTGTTGTAAAAGAAAACAATTAAAAATAAACCTTTTCAACTGTTACTTTCCGTTCCACTTATTTTTAACATTCATCTAAAAAAATAAAATATAATTTTTATTCTAATTTATTAGCTTAAAACTCATACTGTCTATTACTTATTCTTTGATTCCTATCTTGTCTTTGTAACAGCTCTATGCACTTACAACCAATCACTTGATTGCATTTCTCGTTTATGCACTTGGTGGAATAAGAGCACGAGAAAAAACTCCTTAGAGACTTCTCAGTAATTGTGCAAGGGAGATTGGATCAGAATATCCTGTCCCGCAGGACAGAGTAGAAAAGTTGTCCTGTTGCTAATTCTGCTCCGTACTCTGTCTGTTTGCCATCCTGCAGTTCCAATGATTAGTTTTTATACTGCTTACGAGAAAAAGTGTGTGATATAAATCGCTTAGATCTTTTCGCATTTCATTATTCAAAAGCGCTAGCCTTTCACTGACTGATAGGTGCACATGTAAGAAACCCAACCAAAGCAACAATCTAGTTTGCAAAAGTAACACAGAGTACAGTAAAGAAGTAATCAGATATAGGCCATCAAACAGTTCTCCACACTACTATGGACCAAGCAACAATTTTCTATATAACCATCGAATATCGTGTATAAAAGGGAATTTCAACATCGAAATCCTCAATTTTTCTACTTAAGCCAAGTTTAGATACTATAGTATATGTAATATCGAATTCTAAATTCTTGTAATTAATTTTATTAGTCAAACTTCACTAATACCTGATAATAAACATGGATTCAGCATTCGTAGTTGTTTTTCCTCAATTTTTATTGAAATTTGTTAGATATCAATTACTGAAATATTACAAAATACGAAAATTGATTCTAGATATAGATTTCCCATTCTCGATTACTTTTGTTGGAGCTTACTTGGAAACTAAGATTTTTTTTATTTTGCTACTAGATGGATGCTTCTTTCTGGTTATGTTCACAGATGATGATATATAAATATCTTCCGCTTAGAAAACCCTTTCTTTCAGAAAGGTGAATAAAAAAAGATTCCGTTTGTTCATGATTAACACAATGAAAAAATAGTACAAAAATATCCAAAAATAAGCAGATGAGAAAATCAGAAACAAGTGAACAGTTGATATTTTATGTACTTGGATGAAATTGTTTGAAAAAAAAAACATCTCCTCTTCAAGGAAACATAGCTTAGAGATCAAAAGTAACTTTTTCGAAAACTATGTATAGAGTGACGACACGTATAGAATTCTTTTGAGAAAAATCATACGTCTTAATCACAAATCATGAAAGTGTTCACAAGCACACCTTTCGTTTCATTCTGAAATGGTACAAGTACTTTCTCAAAGCATATTTTTGGATGGAAAGAAGTAAGAAAATACTAATTTGAGTTTGAGAAAAACGTTAGTTATATAGAATCAACACTGACCATATGAGAGGCAGCAGTGTTCAGACTTCCGAAAAAGGAAATTTCGGAAGTGGCGGAGGTTGCCAGCACTTGTGTTCTGAATTGTACGTTACTTCCTAAAATGATGTAATTTCCAAAATTTCTGAAATTTCCGCAATTATGTATTTACAGAGATTTCTGAAATTTCCGCAATTATGTATTTACAGAAATTTCTGAAATTACAGAAATTTCTAAAATTGCTGAAATTTCCAATATGTCTAAAAACGCTTGATTTGCACTGCTATATAATTATCGAGCTGATGGAAATTTCAGAAATATGAGTAATTTCCTTTTTTGGAAATCTGAACATACCTCATGAGAGGACCTTAGGCGGTGCTTTTATTTGAAATCTTTATTTGAAATCGTTACGCATCTATGTCCACATAGAATGCCAGCAGTATGCGCCGTTTTTCCAAATAGATTAGTAAAGTCAAGTATTTGATCTGATACAATAAGATGAACTGTAGAGTACATCAGAATATTTTCTATGATCCTAACTAGAGATGTACTGTTGACGCGAAAACTGACTTTCTCAGTAGATGTACCTGTAATATTGTATGCAGTAAAATCCAGAGCATTTTTTGTTTAGGATAATAAAGATAAATAGAACAGAGCATATCTGGAGGCTTAAGCCTAGTACTCACCATAAATGCAAACAAATTTAGAAGCCAAAAGGAAGAAACTTACATGCTTTCATTTTACAAAAATGAAGGAAAAAATTGAAAAAAATAATTTATCCAATAGTTAAGTAATGGCAGATTCTTTTCATGACATAACAACATACGAAGAGATTTCAATCAGTCATATTTATAAGCTTAACATGAAACTGAACTTAAATGATCAAATGATATACGAACTATCTCAAAACATTATAAGAAGTCATGGAACACACGTATACATAAAAGCAGAATTCTCAAAGAGCAAAAAAATATTGGGTTGTTATTGGTGAGCATGAGCTATTTGAAAGGGCCACTCGAACATGCTATGGCTATAGCGTTAGATAATACAAGGACTGCAGCAAAAAAAGACAGCGAAATCGTCGATTAAATAAAAACATAAGTTTTTCCAAAGATGTGACGAAACAAGCAGAAACAAACTGATATATTGTCCATCGAGGCTTGCTGAAAATATGATGAAAGCAATATTTTGACACCATTTCGAATCATATCTATAGCAGAGACACAAGTTATTATGTAAATCCAGAAAAAGTTAAGTGATGAGATGTTTTTGAGATGTCACACTTTATACAATGTTCGTTCCTTACACCCGGTAACATGATCCGTATAGCATAGATGTTATTCATAGCTCCGATTACAGTCCTCTGAGTAATTGTGTATTAGGATTTCAAAAATTAATTGAGTAATAATTTCTATGCATACAATAGTTCAAAATAAGTTAGCTTCAATGATCTCGCACACTTTTTGCACATCCAAATCATATTGTATATGGCTACTAATGAATTAATATCTGAGACCAGATGTTGCCGATAGCAATACTCGAGGAGTACGAGAAGTAATATCGAATCGAGCTGTTTCTTGATGACACTTGACAAATTTTTTTGGATATCAGTTGAAAAATGGCTGCTATGCTCAGACAATTTTTTCCTACGTTTGAAGGTGATCGTCTTCTTTCTCTCGATGTACCAATTGATATGGCCAACACTTTTCTAGCTAACCATTGTCATTGATGCCTGTTCATAGACATTATTGCAACTATAAGCTTGATTATTTGATTTTACTGCTACCTTAATGTCATTGAACAAAGTATTCAAAATAATCGTAAATCAAGAAGAGACGTGGAGAAAAACGAAGTGTCTTAGACCATTTCATCTCACTGAGATATAGTTTCGTCGAAAAATTATCAGTTCATACTCTTCTGGTGTCGAACAAATATATTTCGCCCAAATATGTGAAAATATAGACCAAACTGGAAATGTCTTGCATGGAAAATATTCATACTCTGCTTTAATATACATTTTTCCAAAACTAATTCAAAAGAAAAAGAGGAGTTCGCGGTGCGACTCATTTCGATAACTTTTTTTTCTAAATGTTGAAAAGAGGATCAAATAACTTCGATGCGCCTTTTTCTATGTAGAAGCTTTAGAACATTTTTGCTTGTCCAAGTGGTGATTGTGGTGCTTTGATCAAGGTTCGATGGATCTGAAGTTATGCTACCTACTGTTTTAAAAAATATGGTTAGAAAGCATATTTAAGATCTTACATCTGAAAGTATCCATGGAAAAGAATTGACAACAGAAAAAAATAATGTGTACTAGTTTTGACAGAAATCAACAAAAACTAAATAAGCGTTGGCTGGTTAAATAAATATTCGAAGCAGTAGCTTTGATAATTGTTTTAATATGCTGCAGTATTCGTGCAAGTGTTTTGATCGAGTATAAGTTTATCACCAAGAATCTTGTGCAGTCTACTCAGCACATTAAACACATTTATTTAATAGATGAAAAATCGTTGAGATTGCACAGAAAAGTTGTCCGCTTATACATAAATTGACTGAATGGATTAGGCAAAATTATTGCATTGATAGTTTTCTGTAGGAACTCTGCATAGTTAGAGACATATTTATATTTTCATATCAGATATGTGTTCTTCCTTAACTACTGTCTCTTCGTAGATTGAAATGGCTTCTATGAATGGTAACGTTAAACTGGTCAAATACTTGCGTCATAAGTATAGTGCTTTTGTTGATGCAAACGAGAACCGAAGATCAATTTCAAATACGCAAAATGCAAGAAACGTTCAGAACAATACCATCGATCGAATGAAAAATTACACAATTCGGCAGAATATGTATGACTTTTTCTTTTAATGTCAAGTATCATCGTTGTTGCTCTTTTCCAGGAAACTTTGTTGGTGGGTAACAATGGGTTTCATAGACAAACCTGTCTTTGTATTGCCTGTGATTACAAGTATAGTTACGATCATAGGTATACTGGTAGTTTGTTTAACTGCACCAAAATCACCAGGTACGTCCTTGTTGTTCTACATTCTTCATATGCAATACGGTAAAAATTCACAGTTAATTCGATTCTGTTTTCCCAGTATTGTAAGTTTTGGTTAAAAACAAAAGCTCAAATTGTGGTGATATTTTATATCGAGATGCTTGAAGCAAATCATTCAGCGAAAACGGAATTATAAGCACTGCAACGGCTTCACTTTTTCATATCAAATCAGTACTGATGAACGTGAACCAACAAAGATGATCATCACCAGTAGATCTGATACTTTGTCCATAAGTCGGACCGTTGTATTTTCTTTATTGGTGGGGATTATAGTTTAGAAGAGAGTTCCAGAAAGAATCATCCCATTGTCGCTTTGTTCTAGAGGAACAAGGATAATAACTTTCTCTAAGACAAAGATGATTGGGTTTTCTATATATATTTTTTTTCATATCTCAATAAAGCAACAATCTCACGACCATATTTTTTACAAACTGATGTTACACATTGTTACTTGTTGCAGAAAGATCAACTTTATCTTATTCAATATTCTTGAATCACTTCTACTATTATTTTTGGTGGTATTCTTTCAGCTCTCTAAATGAAAACAGCAGCTTATTTTGGATTTTTTTCTCTATCTCATCGATATGTTCTTGGATATAATAGAAATGCGAAAGAATAAGAGAAAATACAAGTGATTTTCTTATAGAACGTGATGAAAGTAAATATTTCTTCTCTACAGTACACATCTTCTTTACATTTTCTCACTTTATATTACCTGTAGGGCAGCGTAAGCATTCTAAAGAGTGTCTCAAAAATTCTATGAAAACCTGTAATAATACTATCCTGTACTATTTTTTACATTTTTCTGATAATCTTGATTATTACTTTAAAAAGTACTACTACTTTAAATAAAAAGAAACACAAAACAATAGTTATCAATGTCCCTGTATTTGATTGCCACCTTTTTTTTTTATATCCGTCATCAATAAAATACATTTTCTTATGACTATCACTAGCTAGTGGTCTGATGAGCTTTGACCATTCATTAACAAAAATCGGAGATTGTTTAGTGTTTTTTATATTGAATCTTGTCAGTATAACCCATAGAAAAATTTGAAAAAGTAGTAATTACAGATTTTAATCCATAGGATAAGCTATGAACTGAAACTTTGTAGTTATCTTGTACTAAGCATGTCCAATTATCTGCTAAAGTTTCAAAGAATTTGCTTTTGTTGAATGCAAGAACGAT
>CAJNOL010005569.1:0-11272 GCA_905250125.1 Rotaria sordida | reverse complement strand
TTGTTTTTATTTATTTAAATAGAATAATTCGCTTTATATTATCATATATAGATGAATTTGATAGTAGAATTTTTCATTTTTTTTTTTCTTTTAGTTATTTCTCATGAAACAACTGATGATGAGGCACAACAACATGTTACTTATCTTTCATGTTTGGTAGATTTATCCAATATAACTGAATTAGAATTTTCATCAAAATATCGTACATATCAATGGAAAAGTATTCAATTGATTTTACAGTAAGTATCCTTCAAATATTTCTAGAAGATATCTCATGTTCTAACGAATAATAATCATTGGTATTAAATCTAAGTATAATAAATAAATTGTTTTTTTTTTAGAGCATGTCCAAATGTGATTGGTATTAGAATTAGTACTCGATTATTGATGTTATCAAAATTAATCGATAATCCAATACTTATTCCAATATTCAAACAAATCAAAATGATGAAATTAATAAGAGACAAAATTTATTTTCCTTCAAATTTTGCATCAAAATTTGTTCAGCGTTTTCCATCACTTAATGATATTGAACTTCAAGTATTTTCATTCGATAATTGTGTGTCTATTATTAATATATTTCTTACTTATCTTGAAAATTTATATTATGTTAAAATCAATTATTCTCAAGATACGTTATTCGATGATCCTTTTTCACGTGATTATATTATTAAAAATCGTCGACGCAGTTTCCCTGGTAATATTGTTGATGAAGAAAAAGTCATTGTAAAAAATAATGGAGAAGTGATACAAATTTGGTTAATATGATTTTGGATACATAGATTGTTATTTTTTGTTGTTTAAATAAAAATAAAATAATTATGAAATGCAAAAAGGTTTCTTTTCTGTAATTTTTATTTGAACTGACAAAGACTATTTCTCAGTGTCGAATAGTTTGGAAAGTTAGTTAAAACTAAAGTCAATATTATAGATTTTTTTTTGGGTTGTTTTTAAAGTAGAATTTTTGATGAATAATTGTTAAACAGTTTGAAGACATACTTTATTCATTTTTTGAAATGATAAATATAAAAATCCGAGGAAATTTTGGATAGTGAACATGATTATTTATGATGCTGAAAAGATGAATTTTAATGTTAATCTATCTTTATGTCGGTATTTTTTTATCAAATATTAACCAATAGTTTTTGATCGATTCTCTATATTGTATACGTTTCTTGGCAGTTAATCAGAATGAGTTGTGTTTTCTTCTGCAACAATCAACTTTTCCATGTTGTAGTTTTATGAATTCTTTTCTAATAATTTCTAGACATTGTTACTCATTGAAAGCTAATACAAACTTAAAGATCTTCAGTTGTCATCACTGTCGATCAGAAACAGTGTTATGACTGGATAGAACCATTAGAATAACCGCTGGATCTTAGATCGGCTATCTATTTTGATTTAACAAATATTCATGTATGTATATGTATATATTCCTTTCATATTTGTTATGTTCATTTATTCGATATTTTCTAGATCTTAACCTAGTCATTCGTCATCTAAAATAATTGCTTAATGCAATGAGATTATGACGAATCAAACACCATACTAAATTATATCTTGTTCAACAAGTGTGAGACAGGAAATTTTCGGTGTTGAATACTAAAACAAATACAGTATATTTTATCATAAAAAGTAACATCATGACAAATAAATAAAAACATCTTATTCTTGCTAATCATTTAGTTAACGTTGATCAATATGTGCTTGAAAAAGATATGCCATGTTTAAATTCTATGGGTGACTGATCCATTCTTATTTTTGAACATTGAAAAAATCAATTCTTCGTTTTAGTTATAATAGTTATCAAGCTATATTAATAAAAAGCGAAAAACTCAAGTGGGAAACAGCGAACTCCAATCCCTTGGAGTTCCTTAGAATTCCATGGAGTCCAATAGAGTTCTCAAGAGTATCATGAGTATACCTTATGGCTGTTTAGAAAATTGTTTTATCAAGCTTTCTTTCATCAATTTGAACATTGGAAAGAAAATTTTTTTTTTCTGAAATATATAAACCTTTGCTAAAACACTTTTTTTTTTTGCCAAATTCTGTCTATATCAAACTAAACACATTCTATAACTATCCCTTGGATAAAATAGCGCTTCTATTCGATTGAGAAGGAAAAGAAAGTTGTAAAAGCAAGAGATATTTTACTTTATTAGTTTTTGTTCATCTAAATGACTTAAATCAATTTGTCGTTCATCAATTGACATTAGCTGTTAGTACAATAGCAACTAGACAGACTGTTTTTATGCAAATATTTAATATCGCAATTTTATTTTAATCTTCAAATACGAATGTTTTCAAAACGGTTTAAACAGCTCTCCATCGAAATAATTACTTTCCTTTGAATTTCTTATTTCTTGCACATTATTTTCTTCATTCTGTCTCGCTTTTATGATCATCATTCAAAGGCTAATTGTTATCGTCAGGATATTGTTATAGACGTGAATATACACGACCATGGAGTACGAAAATAAAACTTAATTTTGAATGCTTATTTAAGTAAAACTTGTTTGCCTATACTTACGAATATTTGGAAACTCAAATTAGTTTTTTGTAGGAATAGTCACTAAGGCAGCGAGTATGCATGAATATGTCTTGATTGATACTAAGTGGGTCTCATTAATAGATAGAGAGGAACTCTTTATTATGTGTCTTACTAAATTTCGGCAGTTTGTCTGAGAACTATGAGGTTTTTTATCGTCCATCAATGTTACACTTGTACATCAAATAATTGAATTTTGCAAACATTCACAAAAAAGAACAGATGCTTACTGTAGCTTTCAAATTGATGATACGGATTCTCATTTGAATATCCGTTAATGATATGATAAAAATGTGAAAGTCAGCACTGTTCACGTTCCCATCAGTCGTATTTTCATCAATTTTAAAATCATTAATATTCTTTTCGATGCATCAGTAATGACAAAAAGTCAGAAAATTGTTATAACAATCGTATCATACACAGAAACATATATATATAAACAAAATAATTTTGAAGTAATACTTTTGTGCAAAGAAAGTAGAAAAAAGTATCAAACTCTAGTTCTCAGAAGAAGCAAGTCTTATCGACTTGAATTTTTCATTGTTTGTAAGAGCACACTCTGGAGAAGAAATTTGCCTGACAAACATTTTTAAAATTATTTCCGTCGAATAGTATATGACTATTTTGGCGTTTGATATTAAAAAAGGTGTTTATTAGACCAAAACATTTACTTCATAATAATATTATTATTTTACTATTTTAAACAATATAAGTTTTATATTACCAAATTAGAAATAAATTTAAATCATTTGATAGAGCTAAAAAAACTCTATATGTGAGCATGATTTAATGGAGTCTTGATAGATGATTGCACTGAAGAAGGGTATAGAAAGTCAGATTATGAAGAGAACTTGAGCGCTACTCTCATTTTAAGCACAAACATGCAGGATAATCTGATGCATCTTACTAAAAAAACGATTTGACATTCTTTCCATCTCTTTTGTATTACATTTAAGGTTTTCATCTATCTCAAAATCAATAACAAAAAAAAGGACTAGAACCAAATAAAATTTTTATATCTGGAATTGTACTGTTTTTTTTTCTTGTTTCATTCTTTCTTTACCTATCCTAATACATTCAGATGTATTTTCTTTCAACACTTCTTCTCATTGCCATCATCTGATATTTTTCTCCTTTTATATCTCGTACAAAATTTACATCGACTAGAGTAGTGTACATTTGTTCGAATTTTCGTTTTTAGAGTTTTGCTGCATTATGGGTATAGCTTTATCATCATACCAGATGTGAACATATAAGTGAAACGATCTTTCTGTGGCTGAATATCTAGGAGAAACTTCGACAATGCTGGTTCAAATCTCTCTAAAATTTTTCACAGTTCAACATGTTATTTGCCATTAATAATCATATTTTGACAGAAAAACATATGAATCAGTTAGCAGGAACTGCGGGACTCCAAATGTGTTTGGAGTCTCGTGGAGTTCTGAAGTCCCAGAGTCTGCTGTTTATCCCTTGCACTCCCCACACCCTTCAGAAACAAACTGATATGCGTTGATAGAGTTCTCATAGTGATGAATTTTATTATGGCTACGTTTCACTTTGTTCCTCACAGTGATCAGCTGATAGGTGAACTTGTAGCTTTTTCAATTTAAATCGAGCGAAAAATCTTTGACTCCTAGAAAACGTGAATACCTTCAGAAAAACGTAACTCATGACAAATAGTAAATTCGATTATTCATTTTTTACACACTATCGTTTTGTCTCCGAAGCTCGAATTTTCCTGCTTCGCACCGTATTCCGTATTCGAGTCGAAACTTGAATACCATCTAGTCTTCTTTCGAACTGTCAATGACTTATTTTAATGATGCTCCCATGAACAAAATGGCATGAAAAAAAAACAAGTCCACACTTGTCCTATAAAATGACGGTGAGAAATGACAACTTCTTTAATTCTACGATGAACATGTGTTGGAAAGATAATATTTTTATCAGTGGAAGGAGACTTTCCTTTTCATTACAAACACTTTATGATTCGAACAAGGCGAGAAAAAAAGAGGAAGACTTGCCCGAAAGATTCACAATTTTTTTTTATGAACTCGTCAAAAAAATCTTTTAATATGACAGTTAATTATAATTAGATGCCGTCTGAGAAGATATGTTTAGCAAGTCTGCAAAAAGAATTGCGAATTCATTATGTGAATATTTCTCTTCTTTCCTTGCTGTATTTTATTTATGAATGTGTCACTAATACAAATTATTTCCTATTACTCGGTAAAAAATATATTCCTTTCAGAACGTATTTATTATGAAATATAAATGTCGATATTTTCTACTATTGATTTTACGTCCTATATTACATTGTTATAATGCTCAAATTTGCTTTTATACGTTGTTAGACATTCTGTACTTAGAAAGATACCAAGGTCCTATATTTCAGTCTTTGTGTATTATAACAAATATCAATTCAAATTATCTTGATAATATCCTATTGTATCGCGCAGGTGCTTAATGGGAGTAGGAATCAGTGGTATTGATATGCAATCTGTTTGGGACCCGAATGAGCTGTGACCCAGCTGGAGTGGGATTGGTGCATGTCTAATCGCAGGATATTTTATTTTTTCATTGAAATTGTATTTTTTCAAATATTTATTATTATCCATGTGGAAAGAATATTGTTTTTGAACCGTTTTTTTTCACTATTAAACTGAATAATCAAATTGATGTAATTATTCTTTATCTATAAAAATCTACTTAAAATTGTACAGAGTTTCAATGATGAAAAATTTATTCATATCTATTCAAGATCTATTTTCTATGTATTTTCATAATGAATAGACCGTCCCAGATCAATGATTCTGGTGACTGTACCCGTAAATTT
This sequence comes from Rotaria sordida, assembly GCA_905250125.1. Classification (NCBI taxonomy): domain Eukaryota; kingdom Metazoa; phylum Rotifera; class Eurotatoria; order Philodinida; family Philodinidae; genus Rotaria; species Rotaria sordida. The sequence goes on along the minus strand of CAJNOL010005569.1, from coordinate 5,888 downwards.
CTAATTGGAAACGGTCCGTATTTCTTCCTTCCATAAACATGCAAAGCAATTATTGAAATAAATCATATAAGCATTATCTATATCTTATTTTCAAGTTTAATTAGTCTGTTATTTTTTTTTAATATAGCATAATGTTATCTGTACATTTAAAAAAGCATTCACAAGACATACAATATATCCCGTAATATATCACGGTAAGAGAACAAATAATTTTGTTGATGAGTTTTTTCGTCATTACGTAAACATTCAGAAGAAAATGAAACAAAAGAAAAAATTTAACATTACATACAGACAATAAGCCGACATAAGCATAAAGAACAAAAAGAAAAAAGAAAAACTACATTCTACAACAATCCATCATGCACATATTTTTACTGTAATAAACAATTATTTCTTCACACAACTCCAATAATGAGTGTGTTGATATAACGAAAAAAAAAAAACAAAAAAAAGAAAAGAAAAGAAAAGAATTCTACCATTCATCAGAAAGTACATTTCGTACACGAACAACATCTGACCACATATTATCACGCATTGACCATAGAGCTTCATAAACATTATTATAAAAACCGGGGCTATTATTTATTAGCCAATGTGATGGTAATGGTCTTGATGATATATTTCCATTATTATTAATTGATGCTTTTAATTGTTTAGGCCAATCGGATATAAATGGATAATCAGTTTTAAGATGTTCAATATACTTTGAATACATTTCTGAATGAACGACTCTTTGTATTCGTGGTGGACAATTAACAATTGCAGCTTGTGGTGGTTTTATAACAACAGGAAGAACATTATTCATTGGATAAACATCTAAAATTATTTATAGATTAAACACTTTGGTTTTTTTAAAACTTTTTATTTGAAAATAAAAAAAAAACACATACTTGAAACATTTGGATAATATCCATTTATTGTTACTCCACCATTAATTATTCGTTGTGAATTAATAGGAGAATCATATGTCATAGGATTATTTGTTACTTGTATATCTTGCTCTCTTGCACGTTCACGTGCTTTTTCTTCATATTTTTCACGTTCATGTGGCAATAATCGTCTCCACTAGATATAATTATAATTTAAAAGTTAATTAAATCGTTTGATATATTTTTGTTTTCTTAAAATATTTACCTGATCACCAATTATTCGACTCATTTCACCAAATGGAATACCTGGATTATCACGTATCAAACGTTTTCGTGAGTCACTTGCAAATATAAGATAACCACAAGGTGGACGTGTTGATGATCCACGACGATTACTTTTCTATTTACAAAACAAACAAAAAAAATTATAATAATAGAAAAATTCTTTACGAGGATAATCAACCAAGTGAATGATTTCTTTTGAGTCGAGACTATACTGTAAAAATACAGCATTACTGCAGCAATAATAAGCTAACGACTCATACTATTCATAGCTAATTAGCATCTACATAATGTACATAGTCTCGAGTTAAAAGCGATTTATCAATTGAAAGACTTTCTTCATTAATCTTTTATATTTACTTACTCGATTATTATTATTATTATTGTTATATCGATTAGAGAATGATGAATTAAGATTAATACTATTATTGATTGTATCATAATTCAAATGATTTGATTGATGTTCACTTCCTTCGAGATTACTATTGAATTGATCATCCACTTCCATAGCTGAACTTTCATCAACTGCTTTGAATAGACCACCAGGAGTCTCCTTAAAAATAAATAAAAAAAAATCAAATATTAAATTATATTTCTGTTATTAGTGTTCTTTCAATTCAATTTTATCTTGTGAAAAAAAAAGAAAGAAAGAGAAGATAATACTTCTTTTGTCGAAATATGTAGAAGAAAAGTAAGACAAAAAAAAAATGTTAACAATTATTACTTGTTTGAGTATAAGTTCTTTACGAAAAGTCCAGATTTCATCAGCAGTTGCTTTTAATGATAATGATATTCTCTAAAGAGAAATAAAGTAAATCATTAGATTATATTATCTTTAAGATCTTACTTTCAAAGGTTTTGATAAACCACGAAGACTATGATCATCACTAACATATTTTGATTCACAAACATAAACATCCGATTCAGGAATTTCAGTTAACCGATCTAAATATAGTGGTATGTTATTATATTAAAAAAAAATCTCGAAGTAAAACTTACGTGTACAGAAATGTTTCAATGAAAGAACTGAACATTTGCCTTGAATATTATTAAGTGTAATTTGTGTACTTGGACCATCACGTTTAATAACTTCTCGTTCATAAGAACATTTTGCTGTAATGATTAATTGATCTCGATTGATAATATCTGATGGTTGAATAAACACTGGACCACTTAGACAATACGAACTTAAGAAAAAAAAAATTTCTCTATCAATATGCTTGTAATAAATATGTTCGTAAGGACAAAAAGTCTAATCGATTTCATTTCTGATCGACACTTTCTTACCAGAGAATCTTACAACATGATAATTTATATTTGAGATAACTCTTATCTCATTCGATAGATGCTATTAAAATTAAACATAACTTAAAAGGATTCATATCTTTTTCTCTTTAAGTTATGATCATTTTCGTAAATTTTGTTTTTTTCGAACGAAATATCATGATCTCCCTCAAATCACTTTCGAATTTCAAGTTCAAACATTGCAGAAATTAAGTTCTTCATGAGACTAGTTAATTCTGAAAATCTGGGATCTTCTATTCTGATATAAAAATAACAGTTTGTTCCATATTTATATATAACGATAGAAGATACGGTAGAAATATCACGATTTCCCACGAGATTATGAAAAATTTTTCAGACAATTCGACATTTTTTGGAACGAAAAGATTCCTTCCCTAATCAATAACTTTGGTCTAGTAATAAAGCCTAAATATTTCATTATACTTCAAGTATCAGTGAAATACGATGAAGTATTAGTATTTTATTGTCACACAAACTTATATAAAATGAACTAAAATTAATATGCTCGTGACACATGTTAATAGTAGACTTGACATAGCTAAAAAAATTCTAGAGGATAGCTTTGACATACGCTCGGAGTACGGAATTTTCCCCCTTAGTCATACTTGTCTTGAAAATAGTTTATTATTAACTGAGGTTCTTTGTTGTTTCGTCAAGCAGTTATCCGGAGATAGACCGATTTAAGTTGGGATCGTTCTCATTAAGAAAAAATCGTGTTTTCGATTTGGGAAAATTATTTCTTGCTTCGAACATTTTTCTTTTTTGGCACACGTATATATTATTCAATATTCTTCTAATGACAGTTTTTTGCATATAAATGTTTGTCGAAAATTTTTTTTGAACTTACTCATTATCTTTCCAAATTTTATCAATACGAAGAATAAATTTTTTATTTGATTCATTATTATTATTTTCAATATTATTAACACACACAAAATCGCCAACTTTGTAAAAGATATATGGTGAAATAATAATTTGTTCATAAAATATTCTTTTTATTAATGAATTTTCATTTAATTTTTCATTTATAACTGAATCATATAAAATTGTTTCTTTAGGTTTTTCAATTATATCTATATTTATTAAATCATTATCTATTGTTGATGATCGATGTATTAAATTATTATTATTAACTAATGTTGATGATATACGTATATTTTCGAGTGGAATATCTCGTTGAATTAATTTAACTCGTTTATTTTCTGGTATATTCCATGATTTGATTTTTTTAAATACTTTTGTTTTTATATTATAACGTGATTCACATACATAAACATCTTGATCTTGAAATGATATTTCATCATTAATCATTGGTTGATATTTAAAATAATCTTTAACATGTAAAACATAACATAAACCTTGAATTTTATTCATTGATATATATTCAATTGTTTGAGTTAAAAAAACTTCTTGACGAAGAAATTTATGTGTTGATGTATGATATGTTTCATTAGGTCGAATAAATTGTAAACCATTTAAATAATCTTCATTATTTTTATGTTCAAAAGATTCAATACAGACAATAAGTGGTTCATTTGTTTCATCATTAGGTTCAATATAGACGAAATCTCCTAGATAATAAGTTTGACCTTTGGATAGGAAACTTTTTTCTATTGGTGATGTTAATTTTGATGGCTAAGAAAAAACAAAAAGAATAAAGTTTAGATTAATGTTCAATGAAGAATAAACTGGTATACATCTAAGAGGAGCGCTACTATAAGCACATATAGAAGAGTTTAAAAGTATCATTTATATAGGATTTTTCTAGTTATAAAGAAAATACATATATATATAGAATACTAGTTTTTATTAGAAAACATTTTTTTAAAAGTCTACTTCTAAATGACAGAGTTCGAACATAACTTGTGCTTATAACACTAGATGATTTTAAGTTGCAAGAGAGTGCAAACACAGTTTCTCATTCCTCATTATATCAATGAAAATGTTTGCTTTCGATTACATATAATCTCTTCTCATGCTGTAACTCATTCCTTTGAGGTGAGTATGATTGTAACTTGTCAAGCAAATCCGACTATTTGCATTGCGGTCAAAAACAGTATTCAAAATTCTTCATGAATTATTTATCAGACGCAGCTAAGTCTTCATCTATTCATAATATTGATAAGTTCTTTGTATTACGATCTTGCACTAATGCAACTTTTCGTACTGAACCCAGACGTTGGATACCTGACTAGTACCCATCGAGTCCGAAAATTTTAGACCCGGGCAAACTCTACATCTGACTCAATTGTAGAATTCTACTCGGTATAATCAGTACTCATCTTATCATGTCAATACTGAAGTAAGAAACAAGGAATAGCTACATGTTACTGTTAGCATATGCATACTCTATTATACACGCTAGTGATAGGTTTTCTAGCAATGTCTGAGATACTATTTTTCTACGATCTTAAAAATCGATCTTTTAAAATCGAACAAAGATCAATTTCAATTCATTTTGTTAAGTACATAAACAAACTTACAGAAATTTTATTTTCATCAGAATCAGATGATTTAGCTGGTGATACACTGTTCTGACTATTAGTACTAACTATTGAATCTTTTTCTGTTCGTTCACGAACAAGTTCTTGTTGTAAACGATCTTCATTAAATAGAAGTGCTGGTGATCGAAGTAAATTACCATGTTGACAAATTTCATCACGTAAATGAATATAATATTTTTGTAATTTAATTGAATCTTGATAAACCTATGAAAAATAAAATAATTTTATTAGAAGAAAAAAAAAACCAAGCTTACCTTAGAATGAGTTGGTTTTAATTTTCTAGCACGTTCAAAGACTTTAAATAGATCATTTTGAAAAACATCTAATCGACGATAACGTCGCTTAAAAGAAGAACAAAAATAGTTACATTGTTTTCTTTTTTTTTCTGAAAACGAACTAAATACCTGATCAAGATTTTGTCTAATCAGATCAAATGTATATACACTATCAAATCTATAAAACATCAAAAGAAAAATTTTGTTTTCCTTTTTTTTTGTTATAATTAATTCATCAATTCTCTTTCTTACGGTTCATTTTCTGCTTGTTCAGGTAATTCTGAAAATGAATCACTAACATATTGACCATCTTGATCCTATTTAAAAATACAAAATTTTATAAATTCTTAAAATTAATCAAAAATCAAAATTACTTCATAATTAAATGTTTGTATAAATAAACAAATCAAAAGTTCACAAACTAAATTTTTTACACTATCATTATGTATAAATTCTCGTTTTTTTTCAATAAATATTCTTTGAAGAGTCAATGCATCCTAAATATAACAAATAGAAATTTTTATTTTTAAATAATTAAATCAGAGATCCATAGGACTGTCTTATATTTTGTACATCTCTATCTTCTTATTACTCAATGAGCACATTTTAAAAGTGCATCAACGCTCTTCGGTATTCTTCAAAGTCGTCTCGAA